>CM074491.1:1854090-1889680 GCA_037389245.1 Oryzias sinensis
CGACAGGAGAGACCGACAGGAGAGACCGACAGGTAAGACTGACAGGTGAGACAGACAGGAGAGACTGACAGGAGACAGACAGGAGAGACAGACAGGAGAGACAGACAGGAGAGACCGACAGGAGAGACCGACAGGAGAGAACGACAGGAGAGAACGACAGGTGAGACCGACAGGAGAGAACGACAGGTAAGACTGACAGGTGAGACAGACAGGAGAGACCGACAGGAGACAGACAGGAGAGACCGACAGGAGAGACCGACAGGAGAGACCGACAGGAGAGACCGACAGGAGAGACCGACAGGAGACAGACAGGAGAGAACGACAGGAGAGACAGACAGGAGAGACCGACAGGAGAGACCGACAGGAGAGACCGACAGGAGAGAACGACAGGTGAGAACGACAGGAGACAGACAGGAGAGACAGACAGGTAAGACTGACAGGAGAGACAGACAGGAGAGACCGACAGGAGAGACAGACAGGAGAGAACGACAGGAGAGAACGACAGGAGAGACCGACAGGAGACAGACAGGAGAGACAGACAGGGTAGACTGACAGGAGAGACAGACAGGAGAGACGGACAGGAGACAGACAGGAGAGACAGACAGGGTAGACTGACAGGAGAGACAGACAGGAGAGACAGACAGGGTAGACTGACAGGAGAGACAGACAGGAGAGACCGACAGGAGAGACAGACAGGAGAGAACGACAGGAGAGAACGACAGGAGAGAACGACAGGAGAGACTGACAGGAGAGACAGACAGGTAAGACTGACAGGAGAGACAGACAGGAGAGAACGACAGGAGAGAACGACAGGAGAGACTGACAGGAGAGACAGACAGGAGAGAACGACAGGAGAGAACGACAGGTGAGACCGACAGGAGAGACCGACAGGTGAGACAGACAGGAGAGACAGACAGGAGAGACCGACAGGAGAGACTGACAGGAGAGACCGACAGGAGAGACTGACAGGAGAGACAGACAGGAGAGAACGACAGGAGAGAACGACAGGAGAGACCGACAGGTGAGACAGACAGGTGAGACCGACAGGTGAGACAGACAGGTGAGACCGACAGGAGAGACATGGTTAGGGTTTGTCAGGCTGTCAGTCCGATGTTCTAAGGTGACTCACTGCTGAGGTCTTGGTTGGGAACAGGGGACTTCTGGGTGCTGGAGTCCAGCAGCAGGGCCGTCAGCCTGTCGACTGGGATAGGGAGACAGGTTCAGCTGTCTGAGTGCTCGTAGCCACGGACACCTGGAACGCCTTCTCACCTTGACAGATGGCAGCCAGGAGGAGCGGCTCGGCCTTGGCGGCACAGGGAGTGTCCGCTCTGAACAGGTTCCTGCTGCAGGGGGTCCTGACCTGCACCCCGCCCTCCTTTTCTGCTTCTCCTCGAGCCGCCGCCTCCACAAGGTCAGAAAACAAAGTGACACGCTCCTGCAGGAGCTCCATCACCTCTTTGTCCTTCTGCTGGATGTCGGCTGCAGAAGAGGAGCGGGACGAAGAGTAGACACATGGTCAAAGGGGTGGGGCAGTAATGGTGTAGTTCTGTGAGGTGGGGGCAGGAATGGCGGGGAACAGGAAGTGAGCTACCTCTCAGCCGGCGCAGTAAAGCTTTGTCTTCGGTCTCAATGAGAGGAAACTCCACTCTGGAAGGACAGCTGCAGAGAAACAGCAGAACCTCTTTCAGAGATCAATCAGAGACGCAGGAAGAAGCCGGTACCACGACAGCAAAGAGGTGGTGCTGACACCAACCAACAACATACAACAGGAACCAAAGAGTTTCAGCGCTGCTGGAGGAGCAGGAGAACCCTGAGATCCAGATCATGAAGGTCCACTGGTCTCTAACTAAGACGGCGCCAGCATCTGCAGCGGGACTTTCTGTGATCCTGCTCCGGGTCCGAACATCCATGGACAGGACAGCTGTGCCGTCCACCAGAGACTACAGCGGAGGTCTGATGGACGGGGGGCATGAGCACCGAGGCATGCTGGAGATGTGGACCAGCCTTGACCTGATCAGGAAGACTCAGGAGGGACAGGATCACCAAACCTGTCCATCAGCTGGAGCCCTGTGGATGTTTCTGTCTCTGTTCTTTTGGAAAGGCCTCCACACATCAAATATCTCCAACTTTGCCGCTGGCTTAACCCTTGTGCTATCCTATGGGGTCAAGATGACCCCCCCTCCCTCCCATTGAGGTGTTCTCCTACCATGACAAAGGTGGATAAAGGTGGAAAGGTTTCATGTAATCCATGGACACCAGTGAAGGTCATTGAAGAACAAAGGTTCAGAGCTCTGTCTAGTGCAGGTCTCTCAAACTCAATTTGCCTGGGGGCCACTGAAGGCGGGGTCCAGCTGAGGGAGGGCCGCAACTTCAACTCACGCTACTTGTGAGTGTCTGAGAGCCAACAGATTTGTATGGAACATGTATATACTATTAACTATACTCTATTAGTAACTGTTTTTATTTACAAAATGTACTCATGAAATTCAAATAAAATACGTCAATAAAAAAAAGTAAATAAGTAAATAAATCAGTAATTCATTTCTGTTCATTTATTCTTCTATATCTGCTGTTTTCTCATTTAAACCTCCTTATTCACACAGTTCAGTTCACACTGTTGAATTCTATCTATTAAACACTAAAGAAGACTCCAGTTCTACAGTTCTATAACCTCCATCCATGGATCTTCTCTGGTCTTCTCTCTGATGGACACTTGGCAGCTCTTCCTCCCAAACAGCTGACACCCTCAGTGTGGATGAAGATGATTGACAGGAAATCTGGACTGGACTTGGACTGATAGAAAATGGAGGTGGAAAATTTCTGTCATGGATGTAGACTTTTCTGTCCTTTTTAATTGTTTTTATTATTATTTATGTTTGTTTTTTTTGTTCTTCTAAAGTTATTCATTATTATTATTATCATGTTTTGGGGTGGGGTGGGAGGGTTACTGTGCAGGTTCGTGTGTTTAAGTTTGTATCATTACATTTCTGAAAATAAAGTTTAAAAAAAAAAAAAGAAATGTAAGGTGGAGACGTCAGAGAGGATCTGCTCCCTATTTTAATCTGTGTTGAATTTTTTTAAGTTTACTTTTTAAAACACAAATCAGTAAAGGAGAAACAAAATTCAGTGACCATTTTTGGATTTTCTTTCTTATGACTTTTGGCACATTTAAACCCCGGTCATTAGTTATTGTGGAGCCGGTCAGACGCTCCTATATTTTTATAAAAACGGATGGAAATTCATGTTGGAGACACTAAATATGTGCAGCCAAGATGCACAATCAGCCTGTTTGAGATCACCCAGGTGGACGGAACGCGGCAACAGATCACCTGGTGAGTGACGGATGTGTCTGCTTTTCCTCCAACATCACCTGTCAATCATCACAAAAATATCACCAGAAAGGGGCGGAGCAAGGCGCCGACCTGAGCGAACGCAACTGGAAACTTAGTACTGCACTGACTGCAAACCGCAAAGGACTACAAAACAATGCATTGTGGGAAATGTCTCTTGACGGTTTTTGTAGTCGAGTGATCAATTAAAATAATTTAAAATACCTATTCATTAGAAAGGCTACATACATTACAAAACATTCAAATCAATATAAAAGACATAAAAAGACAGGTCATACTGAGGGGGAGGGGCACATTAAAACTAAATTGAATGTTAAGGACAACTCCAACTTCCTGTTCTCCTTCAGTCTCACTGCAGCTTCGCCCCCGTTTCACCCCCCCCTGCGGATCCAGGCGTGGCGCTGCTTCATCTCACGTCCATCGTTGCATTTTCTCCACGTATTTTCAGCGCGCCTCAGACTACATCGTGTTGTCGCTCGCACGTGTTTAATGCTAAAGCCCCGTTAGCTGTCAGGCATGTTGGAGTGGGACAGCAGCGACCCATCTCCTGCGGGAGCAGAGAGACCCGTGTTGGGGTAAAACGCCGCGCGCGTAACCATAACCTCAGCCCTCCCCCGGGTCTGTGCGGCCCAAAGGAAAGTTCAGCACTGACTGCATGGATTTAGATACATTGTAAAAAGTAAAGTAAGGTACTCCTTAATGAGGTCCGGGGGGGGGGCTGACAGGTTACCTGCCTTAAATGCTCTCCTGCTTTCAAGCCCGGTCAATGTCCCGCCCCCAAGAGTCATATACTCCACTGTGATTGGTTGGTTCTTCAGCTCCGCGCACAAAACTGAAAAGATGTTTTTCATACCAACTGGCGGGCCCCATTTACATTAAACTTTCATATTAAGGCGGGGGCCGCAAAATATCATCTTGGGGGCCACAAGTTTGAGAGCCCTGGTGTAGCGGGTCTAGATGACCCACTCCCAATGGTAAAGCGCCTAGGATAGCACAAGGGATAAGCGGGAATGTTTTCCATTCAGACAGGTCTCCACTCGGTCAGAGTGTCGTCTTTAACGGCTGTTTTTACAGCCGCTTGATTGGTTCTCCTTCAGCCGTTCACTCTAAATGTTGTGCTTTTCCTTCTTTGGCCGGTTTAAAGGTCTGGAAATGAATTGGTTTCATGCTGATGAGAAGACGCAGCATGGAGACGGTTCCCCATGAAGCCAGCATGCGTTTGGCTTCCTGCAGGAGAAGCTCGCGGTCACATGGTCCAGACCAGGACCTGGACCAGGACCAGAGGAAGCGGCGCGGCCTCTGACCTGACAGCAGCCTGCTGGATGCGACTCATCCAGGTCTTGCGATCTTCCTTTGATGACGCATACAGCTCGTACATCTCAGGAGGGGTGGAGGCACTGATCAGGTACATCCCTCGCTCCTGATTGGCTATGTCTCGAACAATCAGGTTATTCAGGGAGACCACTGGAGACTTGTCCTGAAAGAGGTTGACAACAGAGACAGCGTCAGACCAGAGAGGAAGCTGATCCATGAAGAGCTTCAGGAGGAGGGTGTCTGGACAAACAGATTCAGAAAAAGAGCTTCTTAGCTCTTCACCACCAACACAAGAGAACAGGGACAGCCAGAGCGTCTTCAGAGAACCACTTCTGTATGTGCTGGTCATCCCTGAGATGTCAGGGATATGTCGGGACCCTGGGAGACCCTGGAAGTCTCTGGTGCTGACTCTGCACTGAGCTGGTTAGAACTCTTTGTTTCACACACTTTATTTATTTTATTGTATTGAGTTGAATTAGGACAGTGTTTATTACACAATGTTTCAGCAGCTGCTCCAACACAAATATGCCAGAGTTATTAGCACAGACAGGATAAAAGGTTCAACAGTGACATTTACAACACAATAGCACAACATTAGTGATAAAGATATTTACCAAGGTTATTTACAATAAAAAGCAAGAAAAACCACTAATGTCTGCAGGACTGGTTTGTCTTCAGAGCTGTTTGGAAGGGAGGGGAGTTTTCACACTTTCTGTATTCCATAACTGTGGGCCTCTGATTGACACCAATGTTTGGCCACATTTAGTCCTTAAACATTACAGACCCCTGGAGTTAAAGCCCTGGTGCCCATTCCAACATTTGTTTTTTTAATTATAAAATCTGATAGGGGGAGGGGCCAGCCCATTCCAAACTTTCAAATGAGACAGGCATCCGTGGGCATTTTGTAGCTGCTTTGGCATGCATTCAGAACTGTCAGGTCAGCTCTGGTCATTTGATTGTTCCTTTTCCAAGATCTAACTGTGTGAGAAGAACAGTGCTGTTTAGATCTTCTGGTGCATGGAATCAAGTGTCTGGAAGGACAAGGCTTATTAGCAACAAATATCATTTCAAAAAGATTTTAAAACTAAGATACATGGACTATTTACAATAACTAACAATTTGAATGATTTGCTGTTATTAAATGTATTATTGTTGATGCTATGTTGCCATGTGTTTTGATATGCTGGTATAAAGTGAAATTGTTTAAACTTATTTTAACATGTGAAACTTTTAAGGTAAATATGATGAATTAGTCACTGTATTTTGTGACATAATCTTTGTTTTCTGTGAGATTGGTCAAATGTATGTCTTTTTTGTGTGTATGGACCCCAGGAAGACTAGCGACCACTTTGTGGAAGCTAATGGGGCTCCAAATAAATAAACTGTATCGTCTGCATATTATTGTATTTTTGCATACATCTGGCAGGTTGTTCACATGCAAACTAAATAAAAGTGGCCCCGATATTGAGCCTTGAGGGACTCCATCTGAACAACTGAGAAATGATGACTGTGAATTTTCAATTTGTGCAGCTTGTTTTCTGTCACCATACGTGATTTCATCCAGCAGAGGGCACTGTTCAAGAAATTAAAAGGAGTTAATTTTGCAAGCAGAACATCATGATTAATAGTGTCAAAGGCGCATTTCAGATCAAGGAATACAGAACCCACAAAGCCTCCCTCATCAAGCTGCTGTTTTACACTTTCTAGGAAATAACAAGCATCAGTGGAGGGAGATTTTCTGAAACATTGGATGGAGAGAGGTTTGGCTGTTGTTTAGATGTATGGTTAGTTGTGTTGTGACCCATTTTTCTAAGATGTTTGATATAATTGTTAGAATGCTTATTGGAGGGTAGTTCTCAGGTTTGGTATTGTCCCCTGACCTGAAACAGGTATAACCCTAGCAAGTGTTGTTGGCGCTATGCTATCCTTAACAGACAGATTAATCAAATGTAACATTGGGCGTGCGAGAACATCTTTATGTTACTTCATAAAATGACTAGACTATGTATCTCTAGCTTTGGAGCTTTTGAGGGATGAAATGATTTTTAGAGCAGATATTTCCTTAATTACTATTACTATTGTCTACACATTTGCAGATCTGGACATTTTAGTTGCTGCGTTAAATCTTGAATTGAAATAATGAAAAAAAGATTAAAACTGTTGACAATAATATCCAAATTGTCAGTTAAGGCACCATTTATCCCACTGCTTCTAAATTCTTTTTTTCCAGGTTCCCCCCCAGGAAAAAGAAAATGTATCCCACCCCCCACCCCCCACACTCGCGTGGTGACTATATCTTAGGTTTGTATCATTACAAATTGTGTCTTTATACCTAAAATTGTATCTTTTAACATTAACATCATCAATATTGATCCACTTTCAACAAATATTAACTTTATTTTTCCACAGAAACCCAGTTTTAATCACTTTTTATTTAAAATAGAAACATTTTGACCAACTGAACCATTTGATGCTGAGAAAATAATTCAATTAATAAATAATATTAAATGTAACTTGATCTGAAACATGAACACAGCAGCACCGATATATTATTAATAGATAAAAACATTGTTCTGATTATGTTTCTAAATGATGATAGTTTATCTATGATGTCATAGAGTGCAGCTGTTTTCCTGCATCACTGCTGTCTGTCTGTCAAATACTGACACCAACTAAACCTCAGGCAGACAAAGAAACATTTATGGAAAATAAAGAGACGTCATCAGAATGTCTACAATGTTCATAAAGAATGACATCTTTAGCATGAGCTGAGGGATCCAAAGCCCCGCCGTGATCCTGGTGTTGCACAACAGGCAGCGCTCCGCGTTTTCCTTTGAAAAATGAGCCGATGCTTCTCTGATCATTCGTATAAGGAGATCTGAGCTTTCTTTGATGTTATTGTTTTCAAATACATTTGTCCAATTGAGATGTTCAAGATCATTTTTTAAGTTTTTAGACCTTTTTGTGACAAACACACATGACCTGCCAACCTGTGTGTTTGCACCTTGGCAGCTATTTTGACTCCCCAAACCTACACCTGTAGGTTCTGCTCTCAGCCCTGGATCCCAAATGGAGCCCAGATCCTTGCAAGGTCAGGCGAAAGCCGGTGTCGGTTAGCTGGCGGCGGGGTTACGTGTATGTGTGAACGTGAAGGTGTGTCCAGGTGAGACTAACCAGAGCGGCAAAGGTGAACTTCTGGTCTTTCTCCTGAAGGAAGACCAGGATGTCTGACATCAGCAGAACCTGAACATCTGGAGACAACGGCACAGACGTGGTCAGCAGAGTCCCAGAGGTCATGTGACGTCAGAACGAGATATTTCTGTCTTCACCTTTCATCCTGGAGCCCTGGACCTTCCAGAGAAGTGGTCCCTCATGGAGGAGTTTTCTCCTCAGAAGTTCCCCCGCTCGGAACGCTCCTCCTTCCTGGACTTCTGCCAGGGCCCGAGGGTCCAGACGGGCTTGGATCTCTTGCAGCCTCCTAGTTCTGTCCAGCTCGAGCACCTCCTGATCCACAGAGCTGATCAGCTCCTTCAGGAGCTGCAAGGCCTTCTTCAGCGCTTGCTCCTCCTCCTTGCTCCCTGTGGGGTTCACAGCTGCATGAGCAAGAGGACCTAGGGGTCACCAGACGGCTGGTGGAGCACAGCTTACCTTTGGTGTTGTCCAGGATTCGTTGGATCAAGACGGGATACTTTGTGATCCGCTGCGTCACCAGCAGGATGCACTCCTGGACTCCATGACGGCGCAGCAGAGGACCACGACAAACCCGCTGAAGACGAGGAGAAGTTCAGTTTTAGCGGCACTTCAGCACAGGAAGACCAGGTAGGACCGTCTCCACCCCCCATGGACCAGGGGCAACGGCAGCAACTGGACCTAACTTCCTCTGATCTGCCTTCTCCAGAAGAGCTGGACGTTTAAGGTTCGATCAGACAAGCAAAGTCCTTCTGGACAGAGAGACGGTCTGAAGAGGAAGATACGTCCGTCCAGATGGACAGACCTTCCCTCACCGGGGGGGCTGACTTTGCTCAGTTTCACATGCTCTATCCAGTTCTGACCCACTCCTCCAGCAGATTACGGTCCTAGTCACTGTGTAGGCACGCCCACAATTATCCATGAATAAGCCCCGCCCACCAGGCCAATAAGAAGGACACATCTGGTTAGCAGAAACAAACAACCTTCTGTTCTTCATCACATTCATCCGCTGAAGATGACGATTCCATAAAATAAATATCTGATTGCTCAAGGCTCCGCCCCCTCTCAATCTAAACTTTCTAGAAACGAGGAGAAATACGGGCAAAGAACTGGGTTCTGTTTGGGAAAAACCGTTCCTGCAAAACTGGAGATCTTCTGGCAGTTTAGACTCTGGCTGCACCTTTTTGGACCTAAATGAGAAGTTTCAGAAGAGCCTGGTGCTGAAGAACGACGGCAGTTTGGGCGCCAAAAACCAGAATTTAGGAGCCGTTGATGTGAGGACAGAGCCTGATCTGGATTGGTGTAAAGCAATGTGACCTAGCTTATAAACCACATCAGCCCCAGAGTTCCAGCAGAGATAACCACAGGTCTGAACGTGGACCAGGTCTCACCCTGACGAACTGCTGCAGTCTTCGGTCTCGACTCAGAACCTCCTTGTAAAGTTTCACAGCTTTTGGGTGTCGACTGCAAAACTCAGAGTAAAGTTTCTTCAGGTCTTCAGCAGACTGGCCAGAAAACTGCAAACACAGAGAACAGGAGATGAAGCAGAACTCCAGGTCTTCAGCTCTGAGGGTCCAGCTTGGCTTGGGGTTAGACTTTGACAGTTTCCGTCAGAAGTTTATTGGTACAGTTGTTTTGAAGCATGTATTTCCTGCTTTTTCTTAAACCTTTCAGAGTCAACTATATCCATGTAAAGACAATAAAATATCTGGGTGTCATTCTTACTAAAGAGATCGACAAACTATATGAAACTAATTTTGATCCGATTGAACAAACATGCAAAAAGATCTGCAGAAATGGACAACTTACCCCTTAGATCTCAGCTCTAGAGTAAAAATAATTCAAATGAACATCACCCCACCATTTCTCTACCTATTCCAGGCTTTACCAGTAAGAATACCACAGCACAAGTTTAACTTATGGAATAAAACTATATCTAGATTCATTTGGAATGGACAGAAGCCTAGGATAAGGTTTTCCACCCTTCAGTTATCAAAAGCCAGAGGGGGGTTGGCATTATCAAATCCCAAAGAATATTTTTATGCAGCACAGCTGAGACCATTAGTCTGTTGGTGTGTACCAGAATATGAGGCAAGGTGGAAAGAAATAGAGACTAAAAGCTTAAACATACCGATACAAACGTTATAGGAGACGTTAAACAGACGGACTATGACCAGAGGAATGTTGACTTAATGACATCCTTTACAAATAACACTATGGGAAAAAGTAGTCAAAGAATACAAACTGCAAAAGGAAATAAAAATACTCAGTTGGGTTGCTTATGATCCAAAATGTCAACCAAACCGATATGATTCAACATTTAGACACTGCATAGACAATGGCATAACTGCATGGTACTCTATTACAAAAGAGGACAATCTACTTATTATTATTATTAAAAAATACATTTGCATTGGGAAATCAAGATTTGGTTAGATTTCTACAAATTCTTTTATACAAGGGAAATTAAACCTAGAACCTAAAAAAAGAGACAGTTTAACTAAAGTAATATTAGACGCTTATAAAAACAGTAAAACAAGGTTATTTCATCTTTTTACCGTTCTTTCACTGAAAACAGGAAAAGTTGATCATTTTACATTAAAAGTAAATGAGAATCTGAGCTCAATCAAAGGATTACAGAAGAAGTTTCAGATGCATCTCACACAGCGCTCTTCTACCAGCTCTCAAATATGGAAGGAATTTGCATGGAAGAATCTCACACGGTATTTTATAACGCCCCAAATCAAAAGCAGACAGCTAAAGAATCTACAGGCTTACTGGAGACAATGTGGGAGTCAAGAAGGGATCATACTCATATTTTCTGGTCATGTCTTTTTGGAATGATGTCATGAAAAAGGTTATTGGATATCACCTCCCAAACGAGTTTACAACTCTGTATCTGGGTAATATTGAAGACTCTGTACTGAATGAAGATCTTTACCTGGTAAGAAAACGATAACAAAGAAATGGCAGAAAGTGGAGCCCCCCCGGAAAAGATGACTGGTTGAAGATCATATGGACCATTTACTCAGTGGAAACATTGACATTTCTACTCAAATTAAAGTTAGACATTTAAAAAAAAATGGAAAAATGGTACAAATATATGGAAAACCAATAAAAGGCTCAGAGGATTTCGTGTAGGTTAAAAAAAAAAGTAATAATAATAAGAATAAAAACAGCCAAATTGCAGTTAGTTGTGTCTGTTCTGTTTGTTGCGGTTGCTGACGACTGAAAACGACCAATAAAAACAAAGTTTATCCATGTAGATGATAATATCCTAGTCATTTTCACAGCTCATCTTCCTACCCTGAATTAAGATGACTCGATCTCTGAGGCTCCGCCTTTCCCTCCTTGTGGGTGCCGCCCATTTCATGACATCATCCTAGTGTCGGCCTCAGCAGCGTGTCTGAGTTTCTCCCACGAAAACAAACATCCCAACTTTTACAAAGATGGATGTTCAGATTGTTCATAGAGAACAAAAGCCTTTAGCCGCTAGCTCCACTAAGAAAGTTGGCGTGTCTGTTAGCTTGGGGGCGGAGCTGGCAGCGCACGCTCTTCCTGGAAAGGGCGGGTCCTCCCTTTGTGATGTCACAATGTGAGGACCCACTCATTTTGGTGGATAGGGAGGGGCTGGTGCTCAGAGAGCAGGTTCTTAGAGGAAAACTCAGAAATGAATGGATCAAAATACAGCTTTGGGGTTGATTTAGTCAGGAATGAAGATTAAAATACACGTAAAAGTTTAAAGAATTGATTTTGCTGATATAGACTCTTTATGCCAGGAAAAGTTACAACAGAAATTCAGACGAGACATTTTAGTTGGACGTTGGTGGTGCAGATGAGGATCTCAGCATTCTTGTTGCTTGGCCAGCTGGTATCAGAAGAATAGAATAGAAAGCCTTTATTGTCATTATACCTGTTATAACGACATTCAGGATTTGAAATTCAAATTCATTTAGGTTTGGAAGGTGGGGGCCGCAGACTAGTGCACCTAACTATTTTTGTAGGAGCACCAGTACATTTGGTTTAACTTTTTTACCCAGAAAGCTTCAGGAGCATTGTTCAATACATCTTACATGGACACATTTTTGATGGTCTAGTTGCTGGATTGGTGTCCAGTTGTAATTAGACTCAGACTCTTACTTAAGACAAACGTTTACATCACCATCACCGTTTTAGTAAAATCTTCTTTCTGAAACGAAGGAGCATCCGGAGAACAGGTGCTGCGTACCTGGCGCAGGAGCAGATCTCCCAGCCTGCAGACGGTGAAGTTGGTGGAGCTTCCGTCCTGCAGGCCCTCGCTCCTCCTCTTCAGCAGCTCCGACAGGAAGCTGGAGTGGAGCTCCAGCAGCTGGTCCAAGCAGGGGAAGATGGTGTGGACGACCGCCGCCTCCAGCATCACGTCGTCCAGCATCCCTCGCCGGTACACGCCCTCCATGATACGCAAGGTTCGGACGTGGTGGAACTCGGTCTGGATCAACTCTGAGACAGGACAGACAAGTAGACGGACAACGTCACGAGACGTTTTCTCTTTGTTGAGAGAAAATATTGGTCAAACATCTGTCAGTCATCTGTTCATTCTGGTAGAGGAGTATCTTCATCAAAGAAGTCTTGATGTTTCAACCAGTGAGCATTCAGGATCTCTGTAGGCCACACCCCCAAGCCTAACCCTGCAGAAAACCAAGTCCTGTTCTCCTCCCTATGATCTCATTTCTAACAAGACTTTGATTTTCCAACCGTCTCACCTTCCAACAAACCAATCTCACCTCAAGTCCTTTTTCCTCGTGTCAGCGTCAAGTTAGTGACACAACTTCTCCAGTCAGGTCAGTGTTGTGTCCCTGTCAAGTAGGTCTCGAGTCCCTGTCGTGTCAGTCTCGAGTCCCTGTTGAGTCAGTCGCGAGTCCCTGTCGCCTTCCTATCGATTCAGTATTGTGTTCCATGCGTGTCAGTGTCGTGTCCCTGTCAAGTCAGTGTCGTGTCCCTGTTAAGTCAGTGTCGTGTCCCTGTCGTGTCAGTCTTGAGTCCCTGTCGAGTCAGTGTCGTGTCCCTGTCGTGTCAGTCTTGAGTCCCTGTTGAGTCAGTCTCGAGTCCCTGTCCAGTCAGTGTCGTGTCCCTGTCGAGTCAGTCTCGAGTCCCTGTCAAGTCAGTGTCGTGTCCCTGTTGTGTCAGTGTTGTGTCCCTGTCGGGTCAGTCTCGGGTGCCGTCGTGTCCCTGTCGGGTCAGTCTCGAGTCACTGTCGTGTCAGTCTCGAGTCCCTGTCGTGTCAGTCTCGAGTCCCTGTCGAGTCAGTGTCGTGTCCCTGTCGGGTCAGTCTCGAATCCCTGTCGTGTCAGTCTCGAGTCCCTGTCGTGTCCCTGTCGTGTCAGTCTCGAGTCCCTGTTGAGTCAGTCTCGAGTCCCTGTCGCCTTCCTATCGATTCAGTATTGTGTTCCATGCGTGTCCCTGTCAAGTCAGTGTCGTGTCCCTGTTGTGTCAGTGTCGTGTCCTTGTCATGTCAATGTTGGGTCCCTGTCAATTCAGTGTCATGTCCCTGTCGTGTCAGTCTCGAGTCCCTGTTGAGTCAGTGTCGTGTCCCTGTCGTGTCAGTCTCGAGTCCCTGTTGAGTCAGTGTGGTGTCAGTCTTGAGTCCCCGTCGAGTCAGTCTTGAGTCCCTGTCCAGTCAGTGTCGTGTCCCTGTCGAGTCAGTCTCGAGTCCCTGTCAAGTCAGTGTCGTGTCCCTGTTGTGTCAGTGTTGTGTCCTTGTCATGTATGTCTCGTGTGCCGTCGTGTCCCTGTCGGGTCAGTCTCGAGTCCCTGTCGTGTCAGTCTCGAGTCCCTGTCGTGTCAGTCTCGAGTCCCTGTCGAGTCAGTGTCGTGTCCCTGTTGAGTCAGTCGCGAATCCCTGTCGCCTTCCTATCGATTCAGTATTGTGTTCCATGCGTGTCAGTGTCGTGTCCCTGTCAAGTCAGTGTCGTGTCCCTGTTAAGTCAGTGTCGTGTCCCTGTCGTGTCAGTCTTGAGTCCCTGTCGAGTCAGTGTCGTGTCCCTGTCGTGTCAGTCTTGAGTCCCTGTTGAGTCAGTCTCGAGTCCCTGTCCAGTCAGTCTCAAGTCCCTGTCGAGTCAGTCTCGAGTCCCTGTCAAGTCAGTGTCGTGTCCCTGTTGTGTCAGTGTTGTGTCCTTGTCATGTCAGTCTCGGGTGCCGTCGTGTCCCTGTCGGGTCAGTCTCGAGTCACTGTCGTGTCAGTCTCGAGTCCCTGTCGTGTCAGTCTCGAGTCCCTGTCGAGTCAGTGTCGTGTCCCTGTCGAGTCAGTCTCGAGTCCCTGTCGAGTCAGTGTCGTGTCCCTGTCGTGTCAGTCTTGAGTCCCTGTTGAGTCAGTCTCGAGTCCCTGTCCAGTCAGTGTCGTGTCCCTGTCGAGTCAGTCTCGAGTCCCTGTCAAGTCAGTGTCGTGTCCCTGTTGTGTCAGTGTTGTGTCCTTGTCATGTCAGTCTCGAGTGCCGTCGTGTCCCTGTCGGGTCAGTCTCGAGTCCCTGTCGTGTCAGTCTCGAGTCCCTGTCGGGTCAGTCTCGAGTCCCTGTCGAGTCAGTGTCGTGTCCCTGTCGGGTCAGTCTCGAGTCCCTGTCGTGTCCCTGTCGAGTCAGTCTCGAGTCCCTGTCGGGTCAGTCTTGAGTCCCTTTCGGGTCAGTCTCGAGTGCCTGTCGAGTCAGTCTCGAGTGCCGTCGTGTCCCTGTCGTGTCAGTCTGGAGTCCCTGTCGTGTCAGTCTCGAGTCCCTGTCGGGTCAGTGTTGTGTCCCTGTCGGGTCAGTCTCGAGTCCCTGTCGGGTCAGTCTCGAGTCCCTTTCAGGTCAGTCTCGAGTCCCTGTCGTGTCAGTCTCGAGTCCCTGTCGAGTCAGTCTCAAGTCCCTGTCGTGTCAGTCTCGAGTCCCTGTCGGGTCAGTGTCGTGTCCCTGTTGGGTCAGTCTCGAGTCCCTGTTGTGTCAGTCTTGAGTCCNGTCAGTCTCGAGTCCCTGTCGAGTCAGTGTCGTGTCCCTGTCGGGTCAGTCTCGAGTCCCTGTCGTGTCAGTGTCGAGTCTCTGTCGTGTCCCTGTCGTGTCAGTCTCGAGTCCCTGTCGAGTCAGTGTCGTGTCCCTGTCGGGTCAGTCTCGAGTCCCTGTCGGGTCAGTCTCGAGTCCCTTTCAGGTCAGTCTCGAGTCCCTGTCGTGTCAGTCTCGAGTCCCTGTCGAGTCAGTCTCAAGTCCCTGTCGTGTCAGTCTCGAGTCCCTGTCGGGTCAGTGTCGTGTCCCTGTTGGGNGTCGTGTACCCACCATAGATCACGTCCTGTTGCTTGATGACGTCCTTGTGTAGCGTCTGCAGAAAGTGAGGCTCCACAGCCAGACTCCAGCTGTCGGCCTGAATGCTCCTGCCCTCCTCCTGCAGCTCCTCCAGCAGGGGGCTCCACCACCACTCACCTGCACACAGCAGGACGTCCGTCAGCTGATCCACAGAGAGTGTTTGTGATGCAAGTGTGGTAACCCGACAGAACAGGCAAAGACAAGTTCATGCAAACACTGACGGGAACACGGTCCCTGTCAGAAGAAATGTGACATAGAGGGTTTGGAGCTCCGAGCCGTGAGGATCATCGTCACATGACTTCCTCTGGACGGTTGCTGCAAACGCTGGATTGCAGTTGTTTTGGTGCTGTGACTGCATTCTGTACGTCTGACAGACGGGTAACAAGTGGAACAACCTTACACTCCCATATTTGCCGTTTTGGTGGGGAGACGGTAAAACCAAAGGAGACAGAAAGGTCATCCTTTGAGCTCAACATGGCAAAAACAAAGATTATTGAGACTTCTGCTTAACAGAGCTGCAGCTGAGGTCAGCTCATAAGGAACCATAGCAGTTCACAGCTGTTGTTGTTTTGTTATTTTGCATAGTTTGAATTCTGGTGTTGGTAATCTGCTCCTCCAATCCTGATCAGAGCTTTCTGCTGATCGTTCATGTCACAGACGTCATCGTCTCCTTGCTCCTGCGGCGTCCTGTTCCACGTCTTCTCCACTCTCTACATGCTGCATTTATATAACATGAAGCAAGCTAGATTCTAATGTATTTACTTTCAGTGACATTTAAACCAAATTCAGAAAGAACGGTGACTCTTAGATTATATATTATTAAGTATTGAACAGGTAAATTTAATTCAATAGAATTGAAATAACGGGTGTCATGCTTTATGCAGATGCTAACCAAAAACACACCTTTATCCTCTTCGTTTACACACAAAGAGCTCCTTATGGGATCTTAGGGACTCGGGCATCGAGTGTTTGGAGACGAAACCCGACTCACCGTCATCTGTGAGGGACTCCATGGACAGAGTCCTGCTCCTGAAGTTCAGAGACTCTGTGGACTGGGACAGAATCCTCCTGAGACCCACAGAATCATCGGTTCCCCTGAAAACACACAGGAACGGCGTTATGTCGCCTACTTCTCACCCTCTTAGTCAGATATTAAAGTGAGCAGAACCAATCAGGTCTGTTGAAAAACGGACCCTGCAATGTTGTTGGTGGAAACACTTTTTGCCAGCGAGAGGCTGGGCCGAACCCGTCTGGACCCCAGCAGAGACTGGCGAAGACTCTCAGATGGGTAGATGGCCGAGCTTGGACGCTCCTTCATTATTGGTGCTAAGACAAGAACGGCACGCGTGATGAGGAACCACTGACACACAATGGAACCACAATGGAACCTGACGCTTCTTTTCAAATATAGATACTGGATATCGCTGCAGAGCCAGACGGCCGACTCACTCTTGGTCCGGAGGGCGACGTTCTGCAGAGCTGAATTGTTCCTCATCAATGCCAGTTTCTGTTGCTGTTGAAGAGACAGGTGATGAACTAAAGACGGACAGACAGACAGGAAGACAGACAGACAGACAGACAGGAAGACAGACAGGAAGACAGACAGGAAGACAGGCAGACAGGCAGACAGACAGACAGACAGACAGACAGACACCCTAACCCAGACACCAAGTTTAATCCAAACTATAGAAAGATTTTGACTGGATCATCATGGTTGTGAATAGAATAGAATAAAATAGAATAGAATAGAATAGAATAGAATAGAATAGAATAGAATAGAATAGAATAGAATAGTTACCTTCTGCTTCATCTTGGCACAGCTGGCCAGGCTGTCTCTGCAGCGGTTGTGGATGGTAACATTACAGGCTGGAAGACAGTCAAAGAGAGACAATCTGTCAATTTGGAATGGACACACACTGATGGACACACACTGATGGACACACACTGATGGACACACACTGATGGACACACTGATGGACACACACTGATGGACGTACACTGATGGACGCACTGATGGACGCACACTGATGGACACACTGATGGACACACACTGATGGACACACTGATGGACGCACCCTTATGGACGCACACTGATGGACGCACTGATGGACACACTGATGGACGCACACTGATGGACACACTGATGGACACACTGATGGACGCACCCTTATGGTCGCACACTGATGGACGCACTGATGGACACACTGATGGACACACTGATGGACGCACTGATGGACGCACACTGATGGACGTACACTGATGGACGCACACTGATGGACACACTGATGGACACACTGATGGACACACACTGATGGACGCACTGATGGACGCACACTGATGGACACACTGATGGACACACTGATGGACACACACTGATGGACACACTGATGGACACACTGATGGACACACACTGATGGACACACTGATGGACGCACCCTTATGGACGCACACTGATGGACACACTGATGGACACTCACTGATTGACGCACACTGATGGACGCACTGATTGACGCACACTGATGGACGCACTGATGGACGCACACTGATGGACGCACTGATGGACACACACTGATGGACACACTGATGGACGCACCCTTATGGACGCACACTGATGGACGCACTGATGGACACACACTGATGGACACACACTGATGGACACACACTGATGGACGCACCCTTANGTTTTTTACAAGGAGCCATGGTAGAGTGCAATGAACTGACACTGATTCCAATACAGAAACAATAAAACAACAATAAAACTGGTCGGGAATAGCGCGCCCAACTGTTCAGAACACAAGTGACATCTGAACCGTGGTTCTACCAAACGATGCATTTGGCGCGTCATACGTCATCAACCACGCGATCTATGCTAGTTGACACGTGTCCCGAAACATTGTGCCGAACTACTCTGTTTTATGAAGGTGAAATGCGCGCCGTAGCGTCGTGTCAAACGGACCATCCCTAGTATTAGGAGTGTCAAAATCAACAGTGTGGTCCATCCTGATAAAGAAAGAAAGCTCTGATGAACTCAGCAACGCCAAAAGACCTGGACGTCCACGGAAGACAACAGTGGTGGATGATGGCAGAATCATTTCCACGGTGAAGAGGAACCCGTTCACAACAGCCAACCAAGTGAACAACACTCTCCAGGAGGTAGGCGGATCAATATCCAAGTCTACCATCAAAAGAAGACTGCATGAAAGTAGATCACTGCAAGATGCAAGCCACTCAGAAGCCTCAAGAACAGGAAGGCTAGACTGGACTTTGCTAAAAAAACATCTAAAAAAGTTCTGGAAAAACATTCTTTGGACAGATGAAACCAAAATCAACCTCTACCAGAATGATGGCCAGAGAAAAGTATGGAGAAGGCGTGGAGAAGCTCCTGATCCAAAGAACACTACATCATCAGTAAAACACGGTGGAGGCAGTGTGATGGTCTGGGCCTGCATGGCTGCTAGTGGCACTGGGACACTAGTGTTTATTGATGACGTGACACAGGACAGAAGCAGCCTAATGAATTCTGGGTGTTCAGAGACAGACTGTCTGCACAGATCCAGGTGAATGCAGCCCTGTCTGCGCAGAACCAGGTGAATGCATCTCTGTCTGCACAGATCCAGGTGAATGCAGCCCTGTCTGCGCAGAACCAGGTGAATGCATCCCTGTCTGCGCAGATCCAGATCCAGATCCATGCAGCCAAATTCATCATAATCCAGATGGACAACGACCCAAAACATCCAGCCAAAGCAACTCAGGAGTTTATTAAAGCAGAGATGTAGAATATTCTAGAATGGCCAAGTCAGTCACCTGATCTTAACCCACTGAGCAGCATTTCACTGGTTGAAGACTAAACTTCAGACAGAAAGGCCCACAAACAAACAGCAACAGTTTGCTGCTGCAGTAAAGCCCTGGCAGAGCATCCAGAAGGAGAAAACCAGCATCTGCTGATGTCCAGGAGTTCAAGACTTCAGGCTGTCATCGCCAACAACCAAATATTAGGAATGACCATTTGGTTTTCAGTTATTTCAATTGTCCAATTATTAACCGGACCATGAAATGAAGGGATTGTGTTTGAAAATACTTTAGTTTTTCACATTTTTATACAATCTTTTTGTTCAACCCATGGAATAAAAGCTGAAAGTCTGCACTTCAATGACATCTGAGTAGTTTGATTTAACATTCACTGTGGTGATGGACAGAAACTAAGTTAGAATGTGTCTCTGTCCAAACATTTATGGTCCTGACTGCAGCTCATGGGGGGGCCAAATAGTCTCAAACTGAATTCTTTTTTTTCCGGCGGTAGGAAAAAACAGTCCTCATTTCCGTTGTGCTGCGGTTGTGTGGTTGTGTTGCGGGTAATGCCGTTGCGTTGCTTCTTTTGTATTTGGTGTGAGTCCTGTCGGCCACCCAACAGAACCAGCAGGACAACAGCAGCCTCATTCCTGAAACTGCAGGACTTCAGGCAGATTTTTCAACCTGGTTTTTCAACCAGTGTGCCGTGGGAAGTTACCGTCATTCACTGATCTAAAAACATTTCCATCTCCAGGATATCAGCTCTGTGTTCATCCAAACAGGCCCTGATAAAACACTGAGTAGTTGGGACTATGAAAGATCATAAAATACTTTTTTCTGTGTTTATTTGATTCTATTAAAGACATTTTGAGAAGAATGACGGTACCACGATTTAGCTGCAACTACAGCCGTTTTCTGAAAAGTCCCGCCCCTTTAACTGTCTCCACCAATCATTCTTGGAGGCTTAATCACATGTCATCAGTCTGACCAATCAGAAGTGGTTAAAGTCTTCACTTCCTTGATCTGATTCTCTCATAAAGTCTCTCAGTTCCAACAGAAATACCAGCTAAAGCTCGTCTTTAGCGGTGTAGCTTTCCACAGAATCCGGTGTCTGACCGTGGAACAAGAGAACAAAACCATGAAGCTCAGAGAAGAGAGTCTGTCTGCCCTTTAGCGTCAGATATCACACTACATTTCCCATGATGCATTGGCTTAAAGGGACAGGTCTCAGCGTACAATGAGTCGTCCTTGTTTTACGTCTTGAAACCACAACGAACACGCATCAAACAGATTTTTAATTTTCTAACTTAATTTTTATTTTATCTTAGGGAAAACAGCTGCAGCTTCCATCTTTTTTTGCCACAATAATCACAAAAATGCACGTGAGATTGCAGGGGGGGGGGCTGTCGATCAATACAGACTGAGATTTTGCTTCTTCTTTTTTTTGGATGCTGGTGTGCCGCGGGGTCAAGGTTAAAGTGTAAAGGTGGTAAAACACTGGCCTAAAACACCAGGTCTGCTCATGGAGAGCAGCTGGTCGGTGGGCTTTGGAGCCGGACGGTCCGGCGTCAGGGACTCTGGACTCACTAGGAACCGTTGATTGGGGTTGAAAGTGTGAGTCGAGTAGAAGCTAAGCTGGCTGTTTGAACTTCTGCTTTCTGGCTGGGAGAGGCAGGAAGTGGAGGCCGCGCTGCTCTTCCTGAATTTCTGCTCTGAGCACGCTCAGACCCAGTCTTTGACCTGTCCTGCGGTCCACCCCCCGTACCCATCACCATCAGACTGTCCCCGGCGTAAGCTGCCCCAGATCCCCTCTGGGTCAGGGAAACCTGCTTCCCAGCAGCCCGGGTGAATGGTGACAGTCAGCGATCAGCTGATCAATAGAGAAAGAGCTCAGTGATGCAGGCGAAGAAAGAGCGCTCTGTCTGCAGGGGGAGGGGCGGAGTCACTGAGGACGGGGCCACAGACACACCACCATCAGCTTTCACCCCACAACCTGATCCTGGAGCCGACAGGCCGCCACAAAGGGCAGGTCCTGAGCCGCCCACCAGGTGAACAGTCACCTGTGTGGAGCTCTCTGATTGGCTGAGAGAAGTCAGAACCGCTCTGGACGTCCTTCCTCGCGCTGACAGCCTCACAGCTTCTGCTGTGGCGGAGGTGTGATCCGTCTGAGCGCCATGACAGAAGGTCGCGGACGGGTCACCGCCACGGGGGCCAAAGGGGCCCAGGTTCTGCTCCCGGATCGATCCAGAACTTCTGCTCTGATCGGACCTTCATTAAACTCTGTCAGCTGTAAAAACATAAACGCTTGGCCACATATTTAGTCAGCGCGCGAGCGTGGGCGTGCACGTGTGTGTGGGAGGACAACTTAGATGCAACCAGCAGGTATCCATGGCAACAGGATGGATGCCTCAGACGGGCGTAGGAGTGAGCGCCGGCTGCACTCATCCTCCTCGGGATGAAGAACTCTGCACCAAACCAACCCGGCTTTGGACACGCACATGTACAACCGCACACGCGTGACGACCACCGAAGCATCAGCCGGACTGAAACCAGAACCAGAACCTCCGGGTTCTGATGTCAGCTCACCTGTCCATCTGCTTTCCCTCTCACCTGCAGCGCCAGTGTTCACAGGTAATCCCTACAATCACAGATAATCTATAGAGTCACAGGTAATCTATAGAGTCACAGGTAATCTATAGAGTCACAGGTAATCCCTACAATCACAGGTAATCTATAGAGTCACAGGTAAACCCCTACAATCACAGGTAATCTATAGAGTCACAGGTAATCCCTACAATCACAGGTAATCTATAGAGTCACAGGTAATCCCTACAATAACAGGTAATCTATAGAGTCACAGGTAATCCCTACAATCACAGGTAATCTATAGTCACAGGTAATCCCTACAATCACAGGTAATCTGTAGAGTCACAGGTAATCTATAGAGTCGCAGGTAATCTATAGAGTCACAGGTAATCTATAGTCACAGGTAATCTATAGAGTCACAGGTAATCTGTAGAGTCACAGGTAATCTATAGAATTACAGGTAATTCCTACAATCACAGGTAATCTATAGAGTCACAGGTAATCCCTACAATCACAGGTAATCTGTAGAGTCGCAGGTAATCTATAGAGTCACAGGTAATCTATAGAGTCACAGGTAATCTATAGAGTCACAGGTAATCCCTACAATCTGGTAATCTGTAGGTCTGGAGTAATCTATAAGTCTGGAAATCCCCTACAATCTGGGTAATCTATGGAGTCACAGGTAATCTATGGGGAGTCTGAGGAGATCCCTACAATCTGGGTAATCTATAGGAGTCTGGGTAATCCCTACAATCACAGTGTCTGTGAGTCTGGAATTAAACCCTACAATCTGTGAATCTGTAGAGTCACAGGGAAACCCTACAATCACAGGTAATCTATAGAGTCACAGGTAATCCCTACAATCACAGGTAATCTATAGAGTCACAGGTAATCCCTACAATCATAGGTAATCTATAGAGTCACGGATAATCCCTACAATTACAGGTAATCCCTACAAACACAAGTAATCCCTACAATCACGAATTACTCTATAGAGTCACAGGTAATCCCTACAAATGCAGGTAATCTATAAGTCACAGGAAATCCCTACACAATCACAGGTAATCCCTACAATCCAAAAGTAATCTACAGTGATATCATAGGTGCTCTATAGAATCTGAGTAATCCCTACAAACACAAGTAATCCCTACAATCTGGAATGATCACAGGTAATCCCTACACATTCACAGGTATTCTATAGAGTCACAGGTAATCCTACAATCACAGGTAATCTATAGTATCATAGGTACTCTGTAAATTCACAATTAATCCCTACAATCACAGGTAATCTATAGTATCATAGGTACTCTATAAATTACAATTAATCCCTACAATCTGGAGTAATCATAGTATGTGGGTACTCTATAGTATTGAGTAATCCCTACAATCACAGGTTATCCCTACAAACACAAGTAATCCCTACAATCACAGGTAATCTATAGTCACAGGTAATCCCTACAATCACAGGTAATCCCTAAATTCACGCTGCATCACAATTGGCACTGATGAAGACCACATTACTTTTTGAGTAACCGTTGGTTTTAGGTTCCTCGGTGTGGAGATGAAACACTGAAAACTCCTTCCATGTAATCTGTTGGTCACAGTAATGGCGACGACAGAATAATCATCTGGATTATCACCACAGATCTGGTCTTTGGCTTCATTTGTCAAACTCAACGTCTGTCGTTGACAGAAATGTTTCTTTTTTTGATTCCAGCCTCAAAGTCAAACTTTGAGTTTGTGTCTTTAATGTTTTATTTTGAAAAACTACATTTCATACTAAAACGACCCCGACCATGACTCCTCCACCGCCGGAAGAGTTTTTGTTTACATTCGTTGTCGTCCTGGCGACGGAGTTTCCGTTATTTCTTCACCATGAGCGCGTGCACATCCACCTCGCTCCTGGACACTTCCTGAAAGATGCGTGCACGCAAGCGCAGCCGCGCGCTCCCCTCCCCCCGTCGCTTCCTTCTGCAGGACAAAGCGCCACGCGCTCACTGGCGTTGATACCCGGTAAAATAACGGGCACGCGCACAGCGAACTCTCTGAACACATCGCCACACGCGCATGAGCTCGCACCTCGCGCTCTTTCCACTAAACGAGGGAAGCGCGTGACGGGGCGCGTTCTGAAGCTCCAAACTTTCCGCGTGTCTTCCTGCTTGAGTCCAGATGTGATAAAAAGCCCACCCATCATTAAGAGTCTCTGCAGGCGCGCGCGCGCGAACCTTAACGCGAAGGTCCGCGCGCGCGCGCGCCTCCTCACCTTTAAGAGGACCTCCTTCATTCTGTCCTGTTTCCGGTTCTCAAGCAGCCGCGACATCCTCACGAGCTCGGGCTCACACCGGGGCCGCCTCACAAACTCTTTCTGCGGATCCTGCCGCCGGAGCCGCGCGCGCTCAGAGCCGGAGGGCGGGGCTTCGCTCTGACTGACAGTTCCGCTTTTCACACTGACAAATGAGAGCTCGGCCCGCTCCCCACCATCTCAGCCAATCCTGTCACTGATAACCACGCAGGACCCGCCCACCAGATGCCTCAGGAACGCTCGTTTTCCACACACGTCTACGCCGTTGAAAGGGTGGGTGGAGTTTATCCTCAGAAAGATGCGTCACTGCGTCACGTGACTTGCTTCAGCCTATTCTAGAGCGCCAAGAGATCATGTTGGTCATGACCAAATCACTGGCAGAGCGGCGAAAGCGACCCCGCCCCTCCCCACTCAGGAGTGGACAGCAGAAAGCATGTGACGTGGAACTCCACCATTGACTCCGCCCCATCTGGACAGAAACGGGGGCTGCAGGTGAGGAGGACGAACCCACACCTCCGCACGTGAAGGCACAAAGAATCGGACAGGTCTGGTAATGAAGCTGGGACATTACTGAGCATGCGCAAAGCCCGTTTTTTTGTAGTCACATCTAGAGGATCCCCGGTTCAAGTCCCACCAAAGGGGGACGTTTCTGTGTGGAGTTAGCATGTTCTCCTGTTCACGCGTGGGTTTCCTCCGGCTTCCTCCCACCATCCACAAACATGCTTCATAGCATTGGTTTTTCTACATTGTCCTTAGGTGTGCACGTGAGTGTGCATGGGTGTGTGATTGTGGCAGACTGGCGACCTGTCCAGGATGCCCCCCCCCCCCGCCTTCGCCCACAAGTGGCCGGGATAGGCTCCAGCAGCCCTGTGACCCCGAAAGGGAACAAACAGGTTTCAAGATGAATGAATGAAAAAAAAGACAATTAAACTTCAAACAGGGCTCTACTAATTAGAAGTGAGACATTTAACAACTTTATGTTGTCAAATTGTTTTTAATCATTTCCAATTATATCTTTCAAACTTTTGCTTAGAGGCCAAAAATATTTTTAAATCAGTTTAGATTATTTAGTGATGGAACTTTTCCTGAGCATTTTCTCAAAAACAATTTATAACGAGGTTTGTTATGTTTTCTCAGAATCTTAATGCTTAGATGGAATGTTTTTCCTAAACATGTCTGTGAAATACGTCTGCAGATCGGTCCCAAACACGGACACAACGGACACGAATCCATCTTCAATCATTTCTCCATCTCCACAGAAAATGCTCCAAATACAAACATCAGAGGAGAATGGACCACTGGATAACATCTATGTATAAAATGGAATATATATTCTTGGATTCTGTTGATAAGATGTATTTATAGTGTAATAAAAAGATTATATTCCACTGACTTTCTGTCAAGTGAGCCCATCTGTGTTCACAGGGACTTAACGTTTTACCCGTTTACACTCCTATCAGTTTCACCCGAGCGGTAACTCTAGCAACATATCGCCAATAATATTCCTTTAGTTTTGGATGTACTTATTTAATCATCTAATTGCAGGTGAGTCCTTTATGTTGTTTCTGGACTTATTTAAGGCTTTTGACACAGTAGAACATAACTTCCTGGATTGTTCTGTACAAAAATTTGGTTTTGGTGATGTGGTATCTTGAATTTGAGAAGCTTGTGTTTCACTATTGTATTGTAATGGAGTGGCCAGCAGAGGGCAGACCTGCAAGTTTAGTTGAGTTGTGGCATTGAGTGTTGAACGAGAGGAAGTTGGATGAGACATGAGGTCAGGCTGTGCAGAGAGGTTCTGTTATGCAAATTAAAACTGTGGTACCCACTTCTACGCTTGAGACCTTCTATTTTGGGATCAAGATGCAACAGGTGACTTCTTCTGCAAAGTCATTAAAACTCTTTATCTATTTATCTAATTAGAAAGGGATTTTCATTATCGCCATCTATTTCTCCTTGTTGCCACATTAAATCCAGTCCATTACAAAGGATTTCCATCGCTAATAAATCTATTTTGGGAAGTCAGCTCGCCGATGATACGACTCTTTCTTAAAAACAGGCAGACAGCTGGATCCAAATGCAGCAGGTTTGTTAGCTCCGTTGAAAGTCCACAAAGCTAAATCAGGGTCAATAACAGCCATGAGATCATCAGAGGACAGATGGGAAGTCAGGATCCAGGTGAGAGTCGGGGCAGGCGGAGTCAGACCCAGGGTCAGGAGACAGAAGATTAGGTCTAAATGCAATGCTTAGAAAAGAAGGCAGAGTGGCACAAACAATACTACGCCCGCGAGCACCCCTTGTGGCGCCAGCAGGGAATGCACCCAAAAAAGTATTTTATTTTATTTTTTAAATTGTACCAAATATTCAACAAACAACCATGGCATGTCTGTCAATGACAACAATATCAATTCTGACATAAAGGTAGAGAAAAAAACAAATATAAAAACAAATGTAACTTAAAAAATAATCAATAAAAATAAGGGTCTATTACAAAAGTTGAAATAGATCAAATAAATTACACAATGTCTGGACATTCTTATGATTCATGTAATGTAAATGTTTAGAGAATAGGCTGAGTAATCCATTAATGTGAGGTTTCACCTTTAAGAATTTACAAGAATGAATAAAATGCTTTGAAATTACAATCAGTGCATTGATCAGAACAGGACATTTTTAATACTTGTCTGTATTTTCCATATCCATTTATTTTGACGGTTGATTGTTGGTGATAGTAACGTCTAAATAAAGAAAGACGGTAATGCAGGCTGGAAAACAGACCATAAATAAACAATCGATCATTTGTCTATGAAAGTTTACCCAGAGACACACACACACACACACACACAGGAGCAGAGACACACACACACACACACACACAGGGGCAGAGACACACACACACACACACACACACACACAGGAGCAGAGACACACACACACACACACACACACACAGGAGCAGAGACACACACACACACACACAGGACCAGAGACACACACAGGAACAGAGACACACACACACACACAGGAGCAGAGACACACACACAGGAGCAGAGACACACACAGGACCAGAGACACACACAGGACCAGAGACACACACAGGATCAGAGACACACACACAGGAACAGAGACACACACAGGACCAGAGACACACACAGGAGCAGAGACACACACACACACACACACACACAGGAGCAGAGACACACACACACACACAGGAGCAGAGACACACACACACACACACACACACACACACACACACACACACACAGGAGCAGAGACACACACACACACACACACACAGGAGCAGAGACACACACAGAACATCACACACTAAGCAGAAATGAACTTATTTCTAAAAATGATGTCAGGAGTTCAGCTCCAAAAAAAATGACAAAAGAGCAAAGAAAACAGAATAATTTAATTTATTATTTCTAGTTCTTATTTCCTGAATATTTTTATTATTATGAATTAATGTTCCTGTCTGTTTTTAATAACATGTATGTTTAAAAAGTTAAAGTTAAGGTAAAGTTTTAAAGGTTTAAAAGTTTATCTTTAGTGTTTTCAATAAATGTCTAGAGGGTCTAGATGACCCAACTCCCAATGTCAAAGTGCCTAAGATAGCACAAGGGTTACAGTCCTCTCCATCCCAGCTTCAAATGAGTCCATGTTACACCCGATTACAGAGCCAGCTCTTCTAATCAGTTTATTCAGTCTATCACTGTCCCTGGCAGATATGCTGCCCCCCCCCCCCCCAGCAGACCACCGAGAAGAACAGAGTGCTGGCCACAACAGACTGGTAGAACATTTCAAGCATCCTGCTGCAGACGTTGAAGGACCTCAGCCTCCTCAGGAAGTAGAGTCTGCTGCTGGCCTTCTCATTCACAGCAGTGCTGTTGCTCTTCCAGCTCAGTCTGTGGTTGATGGTTACTCCCCAGTACTTGGACTCCTCCACCTCTGTCACATCTCTGCCAAAGATGCTGAGAGGCTGGGAAGCTGGTGGTTTCTTCCTGAAGTCCATCACCATCTCTCTGGTCTTCTCCACATTCAGCAGCAGGTGGTTTGCTCCAGACCATCTCATAAATGTATCCATAAGTTCCCTGTACTCCTCCTCCCGCCCACCATTAATGCAGCCGACAACCACAGAGTCCTCAGAGAATTCTGAAGATGGCAAGACTCTGAGTTAAACTGAAAGTCACCGGTGTACAAAGTGAACAGGAAGTGTTCCCACTGTTCCACAGGACACCGCCCAGCCGGACAAACTGTGGCCTGTCCAACAAGTAGTCGATGATCCAGGAGACCAAGGCCCCCGTCCACACCCATCAGCTGCAGATTCAGTAACCAGGGCTGGATGGTGTTGAACGCACTGGAGAAATCAAAGAATGTGACCCTCAGAGTGTCCCCCCTTGAGAAGGAGCACGCTGCAGCAGATAAATAACAGCATCCTCCCCCCCCAGGCGTGGCTGGTAGGCAAACTGAAGTGGGTCCAGAGATGGTTTCACCAGAGGTCTCAGGTTAGGTTCTGGAAAACTGTGGATGGCTTAGATTCATAAACGCCGTCTCACCTTTGTTGTAGTTATGTATTTTGGAAATATAGCTACTAAAAAAAACTTTGGCTCCAGTGGGATCTGCTGTAACCCGTGTTCTATCCTAGACACTTTGACATGGGAGTTGGGTCATCTAGACCCACTAGACAGAGCTCTGAACCTTTTTTCTTCAATGATTTGTGATCTTCACTGGTGTCCATGGATTACATGAAATCTTTCCACCTTTATCCACCTTTGTCATGGTAGGAGAACACGTCAATGGAAGGGGGGGGTCATTTTGACCCCATAGGATAGCACAAGGGTTAAAATTGACGGGTAGGGCACTGAGAGGACATCTGCTGCTTGCTGGCAATGATGATGTTGGTGAGTTTTATTCACTGAAAAATTAACCAAAGAAATAACTAGTTCTGTTAGTTCTAGGTCTTTGTACATGGGTAGGTTTACATTTTAACACTGAAACTCGTTCTCTTAAACAAGAAACCCGTAAGTTGGAAAGAGAATGGCGCCGCTCTGGTTCAGAGCAGTCTCTGGATATCTGGAAACATAGCCTATTAAATTATAAAAAAGCTCTGCGTAGAGCTAGAAGCCAGTACTATTCAACCTTAATATCAGAGAATGGAAACAATCCAAGATTTCTTTTTAGCACTATTGCTAAATTAACTCGCAGTCAGAGCTCAGTAGAACCACATGTTCCTGTTTCTCTCAGCTCTGATGATTTTCTTACATTTTTCCATAGTAAAATCTCAAATATTAGACATAAGTTAAATCAAGTTATTCCTACAATCAGCCCAGAACAGGCTGAAGTGGTAGAAATGGAGGCATCCATAGAAACTTCTGTAACATTAGACTGCTTTACTGCTGTGGATCAAGCGGAAATAACATCAATTATTACGTCCTCCAAATCCTCAACGTGTCTGTTGGACCCAATTCCCACTAGACTTTTTAAAGAAACTTTTCCCCTAATCAATGATCCCATATTAACAATGATAAATGCCTCTCTGGAAACGGGTTACGTGCCACAGTCTTTTAAATATGCAGTTGTTAAACCTCTTCTGAAAATGCCCAGTTTGGATCCTAGCGTGTTGGCCAACTATAGACCGATATCAAACCTGCCCTTTATTTCTAAAATCCTAGAAAGAGTTGTAGTTAAGCAGCTTTACTGCCACCTACAGGACAACTGCCTCTTTGAAGACTTTCAGTCGGGGTTCAGACCTTTGTCTTTCATCACTGTTATGTGGTTAAACACATTTGTTCCAGATAATAGTCTGAGATTGAGAATTCATTAAAAACTGTCGTTTCACAGATAGAAACAGTAATATGTCATCTGCATAAAGGCTAATTTAATGATGGGTGTTGTGTTTGAATTCCTTAGTTTAGCCATTAGATTTAGATTTATTCATTAATCCCACGAATGGGAAATTTCCTTCACAGTAGCATGGAGTTTGGAACAAGCATGTACAGACAGTATTGATGACTTACCTATTGAATTCTATGACTTTATGTTCTTAATCATTCATATTTATTATACAATTACCAGTATGAAGCCCAATGAGACAACTGTTGTTGTAAATATTGGGTTATAAAAATAAAATTGAACAGATTACAAAATTATTTAACTTATGCATACATTTCCAGATGGGAAAGCTTAATTAAAAGGAGTTACATATTTTTCCAATAGAACAGTTGTTCCGTCTGCAGGAACAAGTCAGCCATCAGGTTCTTCTTTCATGGAATCTACTTCATCCTTAAAACTTAAAGTTTCCATCTCACAAAGCTGAACCATCCCGCTCTACTGGTGCAGATCTAGTTTCATTTCTGCTCTCAGCTTGGTAGGGAAAATTCAACCACAAGCAGTCCATGTGAAGTTTAGAAAATCTGGATAATTTGGTAACAATTTAAAGTGAAATATAGCAATCAGAACTGAAGTACCCCTCCCATCATCTTTTTCGTTGCATGTGGTCTTTTCATTTAGATGATCTATGTTTTAGCCAAAGTCCAAAAACCTGAGTCGCTTTCCAGGACATAGTTCCTGTAGAGTGGCAGCGGCTCATCAGAGATGCAGTTGTTAGCGGGACTGTTGGCGTGGAGCAACCCCACCTGGAATCTGACGCCTCTGTTCTAGATCTTTAGAACTGCTTCTGAAACAAAAGCGGAGCTGGTGGATTTCTGCTGGTGGATGGCGTTTGGTCAACAACCGTCAGAACATCCAACTTCACCAGAAAAAGTTGTTTATTTGAAAAATTCAAACATAGAAATAAAAACAGACAAATACAGACCTCGTTCACAAAAAGCGTTAAAGAAAAGCTTGAAAACAACAGATACTGCAGTAACCAATCACATCTGACAGGAAAGCCCCGCCCACATGATGCTGTGGTGCAGAAGACGCGCCGTCTAAAGTGTAAGCCTTGTGTTAGAGCGCAGAGAAAACACACAAACATAGGAGTGACGCGCCACTCTGGGGTGGGGTTAGTCCACAGATATGTCTCAGAAAGACGTCCCACTCTGTCCACAGGAACAGAGAGGAGGACACAGACGGAGAACCCGGCCTTTAGTTCTTGAAGAACTTCTTGTTGAGAAGAAAGATGAGCAGGTTGACGTTGACCTTGGCTTTGTCAAACATCTTCATTACTGCCACGCCCTCATACTGCAGCTGCAGCAGGTCCTGTCAAGTGTGCACGCAGGCACGTGCACGCACACACACAGACATGCATGAATCAGTCCATGTCCATCAGCACAGGTGGCCTGGTTCCTATGAGGGCAGTACCTGGTACTTAAGGAGGAACTCCTCCATCTCCACTCCGAGGAACCGTGCTTTGACGCGGAAGCTTCCCTTCTCAGGTCCAGGAACGATGTCGAACACCACGTTCTTGAATCTGTAACGAAGGAGCCGCGTTCCTGCGTGTCAACTCTGTTCTGATCCTTTATTGAGCCACGGCACACTTTAACCTTTAATCCTGCGGATTATAAGAGTTAAAGGGACGGAACTTTTCCAAAAACAGCTTTAGTTGCAGCTAAATCACAGTGCTGTCACTCTGATCAAAATGTCTTTAATAGAATCAAATAAACACAAAGAAAAAAGTATTTTATGATCTTTCCTATTCCTAACTACTCAGTGTTTTACCAGGCCTGTTTGGATGAACACAGAGCTGAAATCCTGGAGATGGAAAATGTTTTTAGGTCAGTTAATGAGGGTAACTTCCCACGGCACACTGCCTTAGAGAACGTAGGTCCAAATGTTACTTCAAAGACACAAACTCCAGTTACAGCCTCGGACGAGGAACCCTCACCTCTGTGTAGATCTGTGTGTGCTAATGTGTGTGTATTAATGCGTGTTTGTGTCCTCACTGCGTTGTAGGCAGGTCCTGGATTTCCAGCAGCACTCCCTTCTCCTGCAGCCGGGTGGCGCTGTAGCTCAGAGCAGAAAGCTTCTTTTTGCCATCTGCTGTCTTTTTATTGGTTGATTTACTGTTGGAAAAGGGGCGGAGTCAGAATAGTCTTTTTTTTGTTTTGTTTTTGTTGTTTTTGTTTTGTCCGTCAGAACCACAGGGAGTTTTTTTTCCAGAAAACATGTTTAAACTAGCCTGACTTTAAGCCTGAACTCTGGCTGAAATCCGCCTGAACTTGCTTACTCTGGGTATGTCGGTTCCAAAAGACCGGATATGAGTTAGATTAATTACGCTCCACTTGGTAACCATGGGTTAATGCACGTGCACAGCAGGTACATAAAGACATTCTCAATGGATCGCCGATTTCCGGAGTCACCATGGAAACGAAAGAGAGTGTTAGACTTCAGTGAGACGGATACTGAGGTTTTAATGACGGCATATGAAGATTATACGTCCATCAAAAAAGTAATACGGCTGCATCATCAGCAAAAGAAAGAGTTTCTGTTTGGAGAAAAAGAACGGACAACAAAATAAACACACAAGTTTCTGATCCATTTCCAATTACATTGAGAGAGAGAGAGAGAGAGAGAGAGAGAAAGAGAGCTCATTCTAGACATGATCTCGTCTTTCAGGTCAGTTGCTGCCTCGCTCAGCATATCTGTAGTTGTTGGGGCTGTGTACCCAATCTCAGGGTGGGAATCTGGTATAACCTCCTCTCTGACCTGTTGTTCTGGCTCTCCCATGGCATTGGATTGTATCGCTTCAATCTCAAGTTGTGACAGGAGTTGCCGTTTGTGGATGTTAGAGCACTGGGCTACCAGTTGTTTGGCAGTTAGCCTTGATTGTGGGTTTCGAAGCATCCATTCATTCCACATTCTCTGCATGTAACCCCTCTGGGTGGGATTACTAGAGTAGTAGCATTCTAACAGAACCTTGTTCTCACATCTAGTCCATTTCCGTCTTGTTCCAGTAGCCCACTTTCCATCAGGGTCCTCTGGTCCCTCAGCAGCTGACGCAGACCTTGTTTGGCCGGGCGACGTCTGAGCCGGCATGACATGCGGTTCATTGACTCTCATGTTGTGAGGTAGGCAGTAACGTTAAGGGACTTGCCCAAGGACCCTCACTGGGTGATGTTAGTTGCTCGCAATTGTTATGGCATTGCCATTTCCATTAATTGTTCGTTCCGCCCCTGGGAATGGAACCCGAACTTCCTGCATGACAGTCCTGCACCTTACCAACTGAGCTACCCAGCCAGTCTATATAGTTATGTTCTCTATCACACGTTCTGCCAACACACAGAAGGGCATTGGTAGAGACTCCAGAGGAGCCAAACACCAACTCCTGGTCGACAGGAGTGCAGGTCACGACACACCAACCTGTGCACAGCCTGGATTGATTACAAGAAGGCCTATGACTCAATGCCACACACATGGATCACTGAATGCTTGGAGCTGTACAACATCAACAGGACTCTAAGAGCCTTCATAGGAAACTCAATGAAGCTGTGGAAAACCACCCTTGAAGCCAATGGGAAGCCACTTGCACAAGTGTCCATCAAATGTGGGATATACCAAGGTGATGCTCTGACCCCACTGCTGTTCTGCATAGGTCTGAACCCCCTCAGCCAAATACTCAACAAGACTGGCTATGGATACCGACTCAGAAATGGGGCCACCATCAGTCACCTCCTCTACATGGATGACATTAAGCTATATGCTAAGAGCCAACGTGACATTGACTCCCTGATCCACACCACCAGGATCTACAGTACTGACATTGGGATGTCATTCGGGCTCCAGAAATGCAGCCGGATGGTGACAAAGAGAGGCAAGGTAGTAGGGTTGTGCCGATGGACAATATCATCATCCATCGTGATGGGTGACTGACATCCCGAAGGAGAGACACCATCGTGATGCCACGCCCCCGCCACGTTGCGAGTCGACACCATAAGCCGCGGTTACATGTACAAAATATCTTGATGGTATCAATGGTCGGATTAGAATCCAACCGTGTCCATGGGCCCAGAAAAATGTTTTCAGAATATAAAAACGTTCACTAAGGTCACACTTTCCGTCAGAATAAATCATTCGCACATGCCCAGTAGGGTTTGAAAACCGGAAGAATATAAATTCCGCCGAGCGGCTATTTTTTTTTTAACTTTATTGAATGTAACAATTCAATACAAAACAATGTTAAACAGCGCCGAGCGGCTATATACATTGAGCATCGAGCATGTCAGCTCGGTAATATACGATCTTTTAAATGTGCTTTTAATAATGTTACGGTTATTATGAAACACCTGTTCACTCATCATTTGAATTTTAATCCGTGTGGTCAGTGCTTTTTCTGAACGGAGCCAGGATTAGCAGTATGCTAACACGGGCTAACAACATTAGCTTTGGGTGGCGCTGCGTGCTGGCTGCACGTAAACATGTGGGAATAACATCATGTTTGGATGTTTTCTAAGGACTGAGCCACATTTCTGCTTTAAAGCTCAAACCGCTGTGTGTCTGCTGACGATCTGAGCTGTGCTCAGACACACACTATGGCCGCCTTTCCACTGCAGGTCTTGATGCTCATATCCGATTTTCTGACTATATCCGATTTTTTTGACGACCCGCTTACATCATCTTTTAAAAGTGACCCGTTTCTGATTTTTGCATTTCCACTATACAATGCTGAAACTATCAAACGTAGACGTTCTGAGGACTACGTAGCAGCATTTCCGCATTCCACGGACCTCCTTCGGATATTTGTGACTGCGGTTGTCATGGAGGCAAGGCGGCGACGGAAGGAGGCGTTGCCCTGGGCGCTCCAGAGGGGATGCACGGGGGAGTAAAAAGGAGGGCTGCTCGGCTCTCTCTGAGTTTTGAATGAGGAAGTGTTTGCAGACGTGCTGTACCAACAGTTTGATCCAAGTGTTGAACCTTTCCTTCGCGACGACTTCTCTTTTCTGACCGTAGTCAGAAACACGGGAGATTTCCTCGGGGTTCACTTTTCCGTTCTGAACCCTCAGCCTCCAGAGTGGGCTAAGAAAGACTCCAAAACTTTTGGGGGAGACACATTATTATTAATTTACGGTTCTCCGACAGTCCCCCGCTCCGCGCTCACACCCCCCCTCTCTCTTTACACACACACGCACACGCGCAAGCACGTGCGCGCGCTCACACACACACACACTGTCCCCATCATACACGCCCCCAAAGAAATAAACGGCTTCTAGCCTGCTCTTCCATAGCAACGGTGTCCCGCTTCATTAGTTACCGTTTGCGTCCGGACCGGACATAACAGCGGTTTCCGACTACGGTCTGAAGCCTGAGGCTGAAAGGTAACACGCTGACAGCAACATCAGCACTAAAGCACCTTAATAAGTCATGTGATCTCAGTTGGTGGTGTCCTGAGTTGCTGTCACTGACGTACGACATTTACTGGGGAATAACCGATTTGTCTGCTTACATGGCACACGCAAATGCACGTATCTGATTCGTTTCTGAATTATTTCCACATATGAGAGAGGCCTGTATCCGATCTGAGAAAAACGGAATCCATGCGCTTTTGTCCTGATTACACGTTCACCGGTCATATCCGATCTGTGCCACGTGAGAGGAAAAAATCGGAGTTGGGTCACTTGAACCATGCAGTGGAAAGGCGGCATTTTAGGCCCGGTTCTGAGTTTGGTTGCTTGTACCCCTAGAGCTGCGGGACGGAGCGCAGTCTTAAATCTCCCACACATACCGCTCATGTCCCCCCCCCCCCCCCCCCCCCCCCCCCCCCCCCCCCCCCCCCCCCCCCCCCCCCCCCCCCCCCCCCCCCCCCCACGGCCCGC
>CM074491.1:1889743-1984616 GCA_037389245.1 Oryzias sinensis
CCCCCCCCCCCCCCCCCTCCCATCAAACACAAAGCTGGAAGTCCGCACTCCGCCGGTCCACTTCACTAGTTAAGTGCGGGAGCGGACTACTTCTTTTCTATTTTGTTTGTTACTTTTTTTGTTAAAGTCACTTCCCTAAGTTTATACTGGATCATCGCGGATGAGTCATTAGTTGGGAAATAAAATTAAAAAAGTAAAATAACGAATAGCAGTTATATAAGAACAAAAAATGTAAAAATAGTATTTGGTTGACAGCAGACATCGTCAACGGCCAATTTAGGGGACATCGCCCAACCCTAATTGCTGTCATTCTTCTCTGCTTTTTGAACTGCTGTAACAATTGAATTTCCTCAATATGGGATCAATAAAGAATATCTCTATCTCTATTTAACTAAATGTCATATTACTCTGATTCAATTAAATGTTTTACCATCATAATTTACAGTGATCCCTCGCTATAACACGGTTTACTTTTCACGGTTTCGCTACTTCACGGATTTGCATCATGCATTGTGTTCTGCATTCTGATTGGCTAAAAAGTCACTCCGCTTTTTCTCTACCTGTGCGTCAATAACGTTGCAGTTTAATATGTACACATACGTAAAACAACTTGTCAAATTTATATTATGTACGTGCAAATTCTTGATGGTGGCATGTCGGTGTATAAGGATCTTTCTTCAAAGGTGAAAAAAGAGCGACAACAACTGTCAATCACTGTGTTCTTCTCCTGAACAAACACAGCTGCACCGCGGGCTTCAAAAAAAGAAAACACTGCAGAGCGGAGTCAGGATGCAGCGGCTCAGTCTGAAGAGCAGTGAAATACACCTGAGTCACTATTTGTCCCACTGTACTTTGTATTTTTTCATAATCATTTTAAAATTTCCTCCCGTTTAATCCAATTACTCGGGTCGCGGTGGGCGGGGCTAATCTCCGCAATTTGAAGCCTTGAAATCAATGATTAAAATTATTATTTGACAGTACAGAAGATATTTGTTGAAAAAAATGTTTTAAAATACTTTAATTAGTGAAACAAATTCTTCAGCCTGTAAAATAGTTTGCTCTTTCTTTTCAATGTATAACAGAGTATTTAATTGTATAATAATTGTAAAAAAAAATAGAGGTTTCTACTTCACGGATTTTGCCTATCACGGGTTCTTTCTGGAACGTAACCCCCCCAAAAAACAAGGGTTTACTGTATTATAATTCTTGAACTCTCATTCGTCTAAGTTAGGGCCTGCAGATTTTCTCATTTTTATACCATTAAAACAAGTAATACAGTGTGGACATACAATATATACCATGCATTTAATAATTGACTGTAACTTCAGTTCTTCTTCCATACTGATGCACTAGTGGTTCTATATAAACTCTTCATCCTCTTCCTCCCTCTCACTCATGGTGCAGATAGAATTAAACAAAAAAAGATAAAATAACTCGACAAAACACAGTAAAACAGCTAAACAACTAAACACATTTGGTCAAAAACCCACACTTAAACCCAAATCCGTCCAGACAGGCAAAGGGAATGATATCCCACAATCCCTTGCTGTGCCGATCTAACAGCAGCCCCAAAGTTACACCTACTTAATGGAATTAATTTGAATGAAAGTAAAATAACTGTCTGATAACTACGTGTTATTTTTAAGCTGACTTAACAAAAAAATGATTCATCTAAACTGAAGCAAATAATTAAGTTAGATCAAAGTAATAAGTTTATCTTTCCAGCATCCATATGTGGTCTTATCACCCTCTCACGGTGGAAAAAGTATTATCTGAGCTTCTTCATCCACTAAATCATCTTCAAATGGACACCCCATGCTGCTTCACCTCTCTGAAAACAAACTAACCTTCAACTAAACCTGCTCCAGACCAGGTTATGTTCAGAGCATCAGTTGCTATGGCAACTTGAAATACTCTGAAACATACCTCCATTTCTGGAACTGAAAGCTGAGGTTATCAACTTCCTTAGCCTCAAACTTACCGTGGGAGCTAGCAGAACCTGCTTTCTGGAAGACCCCCCTGGAGATCTTTTGCTGTTCCACATAAATCTCTGATCAACTCCAGGAGGGTCTAGAGGTTCTGCTTCATCTCATTAACATCCTCTTCAACCACAAATCCTAAAATCTCCACTCTGGATCCGTATGTTCCTGGTCCCCGTGGGGCGAGTCAGCATAGAAACAGATAATTGAGGTGGGGTGGCGAGTCAGCTTTCTGCCTACGTTCAGACAGCCAATCAGACTCCAGATGGAACAAAGATGCCAGATTTCCAGCAACATTGCGGTGAGATAGTTCTGTACTGTTCCATGGGTTCCTGTTGGATCTCTAGGCTCAGGGATCCTGAATCTGTCTTTAGTGATAAGAACGGCGGTTAACCGTCTACCGATGCTCTCCAGCTCTTAGCTGGTGACCCTGGGGTTTTAGTAGACACCCAAAAACAGCGCTCCCTACAGCCCAGTCGGACCACATGTTCTTGCATACTGTGCAAAGTTTCCCCTGGTAATCTAGAACAAATATTCAGTCTGAATACACCCAACTGGACCCTGGTCTGGGACCAGGAACCGCTCTTGGACCCATCTTTGGAGGTGGTCTTGGTTCGTTTACAATCGGAGTTTTGGTCCTCAGTCTGGGTGCAATCTGTCCTCGGAGTGGAACAACTGGACCAAACGGCCTCCGTAACGACGTAAACACAGTAGGAATGTAGGAACCAATGACCCGCGGGTCCAACTGTCATTTGTTAGAACGTTGATTTTAACGTGAAAATGCTTCTTACGCGTTTTTCGCCCGGCGCTGCTGTGATGTCATCCTAAAAGCTGCTTTGTTGTCCCTTAAGAGAATTCTCTTAAAACAATGACAAGAAACCACAACGATGAGACCCAGCACCTCTCTGAAATGAATGCAGACTCCTTAAAAGTGGTTTCAACGTGATCCACATCCCTTCACACCGTTTCCCCGACAATCCATACGTCAGAAACGATCATTGGTCCTTTCTTAGTCATCTTTTCCACAGTAACCCCCCCACAGCACGCCAAACCAAACCAAAACGGCGGGTAAAGTGTTTCAGCGAAATATAAGGTTTGAATCAGTGAAGCGACTGCAAAGAGCAGGACGTCCATCGTTTCTGTCTGCAGTTACTCTGCCCCGCCCTCGTAATCCCTGACCAATGAGTGAAGAGACCTTTAGTCACGTGGTTTTGTTTCCAAGCTTTGGTTCAAACAAGGAATAAGAAATCCCACCACAGTCTGAATACAGAGCAGACGCAAAGTTCAGGACCCAGTCCAGAACATATGAAGCGGACCCGCTCCGGGTCTGAAGTAAACCAACAGAAAATGAATGTAATTTATCCAAAACTGTCAACGTTGATAGAATTGAACCCTATTGATTGATTTAACTGAATGTATAATTGCTGCTCTGTGATTGGTTGACCCGTTTACATTTTCTTGTACATGCATTTTCCATTCCACTTTATCCTATCCTATCTTTGACATCACTCAGGAACCTTGTCTTAGTTGTGGTTCTGCTTTGGTCGTTTTCTGACAGGAACCAGACCTTCTGTCCAGAATCGGGTCAGCTTTAGGACCTGGAGAGAAGCTGGGGGCCACATCCTACCTTTGGGGGGTCAGGTTGTCCAGACAGGAAGTGATGTAATGTCTGTAGTAGTCCACCTGCTCGCTGTGAAAGTTGCTTTTCTCCTGCAGGCAGCTTAGGGTCTGACGCAGCTTCTGTAGCTCCGCCCCTCGCCGCTGCCGGCGCAAACGTTGCTGTCGGATGTCCTGAAAGGAAAAAACATTAACACAGCTGGCAGGTCACTGAACAGCCCCGCCCACTCCAAAGAGCCACAGGGAGAATCAGAAAGAAAGCTCTGACCTTGGCGATCTGCTGGAGAATCTGGTTCTCGGTCTGCGGTGGCGTCAAGACCCCAAGTGTCTCCAGACAGCGAAGACTCCGCAGGATCTTCCTCTTCTTCTCTTCCAGGCTCAGGTTGCTGTTGGCGACCAGCGACTGGTTCCTCTTCATCTTCTCCGGCGTTCGCGCGTCCTGCCGGGCTCTACGCTGCAGCAACCAATCATGACGTGCTTCCTGTGGCAAAGGGGGAGGGGTCCTGTTAGACGTAAGGTGGGAGCGGAGGCCTGCAGGAGGTTACAGGTACATCACCTGGGCAGGTGAGGTCTGTGTCCTCAGGATGTCACTGAGAGAATCTCCTGACTGCGTCCTGATGACATCAACAATCAGCTGCTTGGTGCTGAAATAAAAAACAAAAACACCTCAGCTAGTGGGTGTGGCTAACAAACAGGTGAGACTGTAGGCGGAGCTACCTGAGCAGAAGTCCTTTGGCGTCTTTTTCCTCCTTGGCGTCACTGAAGATGTCAAACTTGTTGGTCAGGGTTAGAGAAACCTCCGTCTTACTGAGCTCTGCCTCTGATGAGAACAAACATGTAACACCGGCCACAGGTGGAGCCACAGTCCAAGAACCGACACCTACCTGCCGCAGAACCAGCGAGGTCCTCCAGAGAGGGAACCGCTCCGAGGTCCTTTAGAATGAGTTTCAGCGGGTCTGACGGCTCCGGACACAAAGCGTCCTGGTGCTCCAACAGCAGCTGCAGAGAGACGGCTGCAGGTCAGGAGGAAACGGCGGGGTCCCGGTCCGGCTCCCGGTCCGGCTCCCGTCCGGCTCGGTTCTCACCTGGTGCGTGTTGAGCAGCTCGCTGACAGAGATGTAGATGACGGGTCGGTTGAGGATCAGCAGCTCAGAGTACTCGTCCATGCTGAAGTGCTGCTCCAGTTCAGGAACGTCACAGACCGCCTGCAGGAACCTCCTGGAAAGGAACCATCCGGACCATCAGGTCCACCTGCAGACTCGCTCTTCCCTTCTTCACCTGCATGCGGGCTCACCAGAACTTGGCGTGAGTCTGGCTGATGTACTGGTTCAGGGCCCGGATGTGGTACCCGTCTCCATGGAAGTGCTTGTTGGCGGCAACTTGCTGCAGCATCCGAGCGACAGAGCCCAGGACGTGGCGCTGCTCCGGCAGCAGGGCGGAGCCGGTGGAGCGCTCCAGAACATCGAAACCGTCTGGAGCCACGATGGCCGGGTTCATGTAGCGGTAATACACCAGGTTCCCCACAATCTGAGGGACAAGGCCACCATGAGATGCTCTGCAGGTTCTGACTGATCAGCAGCTGCTTCCAACTCCACACTGAGGAGGTTCTGCCGGGATCGGGAAACCTGACCCGGCAGAGCCGTCAGGGTTCTCCTGTCAGAACCGGAGGGCTCAGCAGGGGGTGGGGTGATGGGAACAGAGGGGCTTACCTTGTAGAGCTCGTCCTCTCCAGCTTCAGGAAACTTGGTTCTCAGGGCGTCCCGGAGTGTTTTAGCGGAGAACCGCAGCCCGTAGCTGCAGAAGAAGAAGAGGCGTCACCTGAGGAAGCCTGACCCAAAGCCGAGGTCATCCAGACCAGGACAGGAATCCATGACAGAACGATGGTCGGGCCTAGAACATCACTTTAACAAACAGCAGCTGCAGGTCTGAGTGTGTTTCAGTCCAGATCTTTCTGAAACACTCGTGTTCTGAATTTGAGGAAAAATGAGGAAAACATCCATCCTTTTAATCCGGTTCAGTCCAGATTATGGCTCAAATTATCTTCACAGTTTCTGCAGCGATTATCAGATTAGGGTTTGGAACGCTGTAGAACAAATTCCTCAAGGGTTCTAAATCAGTTCAGCGCTGCATATGAAGTGTTATTATTATGGGATGGTTCTGCGATGTGTGCGGACCACAGGTCTGAGGGGAACCGAGCCTCCCAGACCCAAACTGCAGAACAGGTGAAGACCTACGGGACTTTGTGGAGGTTGGAGGTGATGGCTTTGAGGACTCGGTCAGTCAGGTTCTTCAGGTTAATGACGGCGATGTCGATCCTCCTCTGGACCTCCGGGTGCGACAGAGCGTCTCCAGAAGAAACCTCGTACGGTAAAGAGCTGCTCAGACACAGGTGAACCGTTACCACCGTCAAACCTTTGTTACCCGTGTCCCAGGTGAGGGGCTCTGACCTCTTTAGTCCAGTCTTGGTCTCCGTCTGGTTGATCCAGGACTTGTAAACCTCCACTGGGTCGGTTCTGATGCTGAGGGTTCTGTCCAGCAGCAGGTCCTGTAGAGCCGGACCCAGCACCTCCCGGAGGGGGTTCTGACCGTGAGCATGGCGGTAAAAGTTCACCATCATCTTGATGACAGTGGGGTTCCCAGTGACAATGTCCTGAGGCTGTGTGACCTTCAGGCTGTAAAGACACGCCTTTGTTAGAGAACGCCGACCTTCCTCAGGTGATCACTGCCAGCAGGTTACCTGATCTCATATCGCAGAGCCGCAGTCAACAGCTGCAGCAGCAGGAAGCCGTCTCTGCGGTCGGAGCCATAGTTGAACAGACTAAACACCAACATCTCCATGAAGGAGGTGGAGCGACTCTGAGGCATCAGGAAGATCAGCTGAGCCAGGTACAGAGGCTGCGTCTGAAACGGACACGCCACAGAACTCACCTGCAGACCAACACAGACGTCTTCCTGCGCATAGTAGGCTGCAGGGGGGCCACAACCCAGGAACTGTCCCACCTGACCCTCAACCTGTGAACTTCCCCTCGACTCAGGAACTGACCCTCGACCCGGGAACTGTCCCACCTGACTCTCTCCCCAGGAAATAATGTCCCTTGACCCTAACTGAGTAGGACAGTACCTACTGCAGATATGAAAGAAACAAAGGAAGCAGAGCAAACCTTGACCACACCCACAGACTGAGACAGAACTAGAATTACGGGATAGAAGAATGACCTTCATCTTAACCAAAGAAAAGAGGTCGAAGAAAAACTGAAGGAATTCGGTTCAAAAACAAAGGAACACATGAAAAAGACCCACTGAAGTAGAAATGTCCATGTTCATCTGCCAATAAAGACCGGACAAAAACTCACCTGCAGCAGGTAGAACAGGTGCTGGTAGGCCTCCAGCCTTTCCCTCCTCTTCCTGCTCAGAGCCTTTAAGCCTTTGCTCTTCTCCACATCCATCATGTCCGACAGCTGCTCCTTGGTCTTCCTGGTAAGCTTCTTGCAGTGAGAAACCACTTCCTGTTCACAGGGACAATGGAAGGGCGGGGCCTCAGGTGATCTTCCAGGTTACATTGGTCCTGACATCCAGGTGACCACTCTCACCTGCAGTGTGGCTCTGTTCCGCACAAGCAGACCGATCTTCAGGTCCATCAGGTCCAGGTCACCCTCCAGCTGTCGGTTAAAGCGAATGGTCCTCGCCACCTCCTCAGTGAGACGCAGAAGCTCCGCCTCCTCCCGGATGTCTCCGTCACTCATGTCAAGCAGGTGAAGGAACTTCCTGACCACTGACAAGGGGGGCGTGGTGGAATGAACTGAAAGAGGAGAAAGGGGAGGCGTCTTCATGTCTGCTGCAATAAAGTGTCTCACGGACCAATCAGAAGCAGGCGTGAACGTACCCAGCATCCTGTATTCGTGTCGCGCTCTGTTAGCTCTGAAGAACGCCTGGATCTTGACGACTGCGCCCACCTATCAACGAGTCCGACACACACAGAAGGCTCTCTGATTGGCTGTCTGCTTCAGCTGTTTCATGGTTCCACCAGCTGAGCCACTCAGATCGGTCCACTGAAATGAGACTTACATGGCATCTGAAGAACCGCAGTCGGTCTCGATATCTTCTCCTCATCAACCACATCCTCACCAGGGACTGGATCTTTTTACAGAAAAAGTCAGAACATGTGAGGAGGCAACAGCAGTAAGACTGAGAGAAAGGCCATTCTTAGGCAAAACCTAAAAGACTGCAGATCAGACTACCAAAAACATAAACAACCGCAGAACCATCTACCAAAAACATAATCGACTACCAAAAACCTAAACGTCTACAGATCAGACTACCAAAAACCTAAACGACTGCAGATCAGACTAACAAAAACCTAAACGTCTAGAGATTAGACTACCAAAAACCTAAACGACTGCAGACGGACTGCAAATGACCGTTATTGCTGTGCTTCAGGCTTCTGACAGCTGTCTAGGTGAAAAGCGTTCCGCTGTGGTCGCTACCTTCACCACTGCCCTCCAGTTCATGTAGAGGAACTGTAGCCGCCGCCGGTACGCCCTCTGCTGGACGAACCTCCTCCAGTTGGCCTGAAACAGGATCAAGAATGGGGACGAGTCAGTTATAGCCACTGCTTTAACTTTCCAGAGATGACGATGCCAACACGGTGAGAACGGGATCCCAACAAAAACAGCGGTGAAATAATCAATGTGGCGTTCAGGTTCTGTGGGTGAGATCTAACGTCTTTCAGATTTAAAGAGATAGTTTTTTAAAGCCCCTCTGCCAGCTAGAAGACCTGATGATCTGTTGGATCCAATTCTAAAGTGATTCTACAAAAGTTCAGTCTGACTGCTGTCTGCAATGATGATGATGATGATGATGACCTCTATTCAGACTGGAGAAAATAGAAATTAAGATCAAATATTAGTGAGAACAAAATGACAGAAAGTCTCCAAACTAACCTCAGCGGGTTTCAGTTCAACTTTTCATATAAAAGGACGTAAAGGTGATTCTTTAGGTTTGACCTTTTTAATGAATGATTAAAATGTTTATTTTAAATAAATGCTCATTCAGTGTTGGGCAACAGAAATCGCATTGTTCTTCTTCCTCCAGCCATGCTGCCACTGGTGAGGGATCCGTGTCCCGACCCACCTGTATGACGACAGCAGCAGGTGAGTGACTCTGCAGGTAACGGCAGCGCGCCTGCAGCTGCCGTCTGACCAGGAAACCCCGACATCGCGCTTGCAGCCCAACAATGAGCGCCTCTCTGCTCCGCCACAGGATGCTGCGAGTGTGCGCCGCCGAAACCCCGCTCACCACATCCTGGGGGGGGGGCAGACGCTTTACATGACAAGTGAACCAAAACAACCTTCTTGTTCACGACCTTCACCTGTATGAGAGAACTGGACGGAGAGCGTGACCCCCCCTTATAGGAAACGCCTTACACCTCCAGCTCCAGCCAAATGCAGTCAATGCAGTCGCCATTTTTCATGATACGGAGCCCGACAACGCAATTAAGTGGTGATTGGTCCGACTCGGCCCAACTCATCGTTTCTATGGCGACTACTGGCCCCAATCAGGAGTGAGCTTGTTGGAAGGCCACACCCCTTCTACTTGAAAGTGGGCTACAGAAAATCTGCCAATCAAACATTTCTACTTTTCCAGATGGTGGCCAGCTTTTACGGAGGCATCTGATTGGTCAGTTTATAACTTAAATAATTTGAACTACAGAGGAAAACGATGATTATCAAGAAAATGTTCAAAAAAAGAAAGATCCAGAACGGTTCCTCTGACCAACAGTCTGAGGAACAGCTGTTTATTTCTCTATAGAAGTCTACAGAACTTTGGCTTCTTGGAGCCACTTCCTGTCTGGAACGCCAAGGGGGAGGAGCCACTCGATCCAGTTCTCTTCTACAGTCAGTAGTGTGAGCCCAGGACCCTCTCTGCACCTGTATCTCCTGCTGGTTTATGAACACACTGTTGTGGATGAAATTGTCAGGCGCTTCCCAGCTTCCCTTTAAGTTCTTCAAGTGAAAAAAGTAGGCGGAGCCATCCTGCAGTTGCATTTGGACCCACGGACTCCTGTTGTCTCCTGAAAACACAAAAGAAACTTTAGGTTAGATATCACACCTGGTCCAATACTATATGATGAAACCATGAATAAACACCTGTAGTGTCCTCAAGTAAAACACTCACAGGTGTGTTTCCTCAACAGGTGTGTTTCCTCAACAGGTGTGTAACCTCAACAGGTGTGTTTCCTCAACAGGTGTGTAACCTCAACAGGATACCTCATTGTTACTGGATAGTGTGTTACAGTAACATGCATGTAGTTACTGCAGTATGTCTGTTAGAACAACATAGTTCTGACCTAAGAGTGCTTGGACCTTGGAGTGTGTGACTAGGGCTGTGACGATAACCGCATCACCTCATCACCGCGGTGATGACCGCATCACCGCACTTCTTTTTTTGTGAAAGCTCTGCATATGTGCATAATTGGAACTATAATAGACACATTAAACACCTTCATCTTTGCTGATAATTTACTTTCTCTGCTAGTCCTGTGTTCAGACTTCAAGGGTTTCTATGGGAAATCACTCTCCTTCTCTCCTCGTCGCACCCGCCTGCACGCCCAGTCAGTGTCTGGAGAATCACGGGGCACATGCGCACTTTACTTAAACACACACACGTGCGCAGTTTCAGAAACACACACACATCCTCATTCTACAAAAGAAGTTTTTGTCTTGCGAGGAAATACGACAAATTTACTGTGTTCTAATTATTCATTTCCGTTACAAGCTACGTGCGTTCTTGAGTGCACGACACGCCGCCCGCCAGAGGATTTTTTTTTGGTTTTTTTCTAACATTTGTCCTATCCAACAGCTGGGCAGACAGATGAGAGCTGAGGGCCTCTTGTGTTGGACAGATTTTACTTTAACAAGAGGGGTTATTAATTTTCAGACAAACAGACAAAGACAAAGGTATGTCTGAATAAACCCCTTTTGGAATTGAGGCCAAACTTTATTAATTTCAATCATGTCTGAAAATCTTTGGTGTTGGACCGGACGGAAAAGGAAAGAAGGGAAGAAGAGAGAGGGACGATAGAGAGAGGGGGGGTAGGGGGTGATAATAGGAGGGGAAGGGGGATAAGACCATGAAGCAGCATAAAGCAACAAGTTTACTGGTTGTTAATCATTATGGTAAGGTTCAAATGTAGTACAATAAGGGCTAAACACACCTGCTAGCTGCAAAATGTCCACCTGTAAACATGTACACAAAACAGATAGTGTTCACACGCATACTTATGCCTTAAAACCAACTGGTGTGAAATATTTCCAGTCATTCAATCATACCAAGCTATTGTACAAGGTGAGCTAACACCTGTACTTGGTGATGTTATGTTCTTCTAAAATGGATGGTGGAGCGTGAAAAGAAGGAGGGAAAGTGCCCAGCCACCCCCACCCCAAGACACCCGCCGCAGCGGCGGCGGAACCCCCAACGCCACACGGGAACAGGCAGGAACAACCGCCCCGAGCGACCAGAACCGCCACCCAGGCCAGGGCCAGCAGGACACCGCCAAGGCCCCAGAGCCAGAGAGCAGGGAGTACGGAGGAAGGCGCTGCCCCAGCCCAGCCAGAAAAGCAGCCCCGCGCCCGCCAGGCCAGCGCAGGGCACGAGGAGAAGGAGCGCCCACAGCCCCAGACGACCACCCAGGAGTTCCGGGCATCCCCCTTGCCAGGTGAGCCCAGGACCCGATGAGACCACTCCGCACTCAGGCAGCCACACCCAGCCGCAGTCGGTACAGGGAGGAGCAAGGCAGGGGGAGCCCGCCGCCCCCGCCAAGGAGGGGGGGAACCCCGGGGAAAAAAGGGGACCCACAAGGGATGTTGTAAATATGGCCCGACCAGGCTCAGCCACTGTTGGAAGTTTGGCGGGGCAGACGAACCCACCCCCGGGGACAGACACCGGCTCAGGTGTAATAGACAGCCCCCTGTTAGAGGCAGCACCCAGGGAGACACGGCACCGCCGCTAGCGACCCGCACCCCACCAGGGAGGTGTAGGGGACAGATGGACCAAGTCCCACCTTCCTTACAAAATGTGTGTGCGTGTATGTGTGTTGTTTGAGAGGTGTGTGTGTGCATGTGTGTAGTTATGTTGGAATGTATATATTGGGGAGGTGTGTGCTAAGAGGTGCAGTTAGAGTGGCGGTGAGGCACTGAGGACATCTCCTGATAACTCACAGTGATGTCCCTCACCCTCCCCACCAAGGGAAACCCCACCCTAAAGCGCCGGCCCTAGAAGAGCTCTGGTCAGGCCCCGCCGGAGGATTTTGTGTGTGTGTGTGTGGGGGGGGGGGTATATTACTGTACTCCTTCACTCTAACACCAAACATGAACTGTTAGATTTCCATGAATATCACCACATGTTTTGTTTGGGAACTATTTTGTGCAGCGGAACGTTACGTGTCTGTATAGGCAAAGTGAACCTCTGTGAATTCTCACTTGCAGATAGAGACAATAGATAGAGACAATCAACACGTACCCCCAACACACTTGTGCGCTCCTTCCTCCTAGTCCTACATGAGGCACGCGCTCCACAGTCCCAGTCAGTCTACAACACCATATGCGTTAGTTCATTGCGTTAGATAGGTAGTAGTTAGTTAGTTGTTACTGTTATTTGTTAATAAAGAATGATACGTTGTAATTGTATTTATTTCGATCACATGTGAAAGTTTTGTGTGTTTTCTGGGGATTGCGGTTTACGCGACACGTGCTATTAGTTCATCCTGTGGTGATCAAAAAATCCATTATATCCACAAGCTCTCTGTGACTATCACAGGTATTAGCAGCTGTAGGTTACCTGAGCGCGTCCTGGACTCCAGCAGGGCGCTCGGCTGTCTCTGGTATTCTTCTGCACAGTCAGACCAAAGCTCCTGCAGGTGCAGCTCAGGAGTAAAGCCAGGCGGAGGAGTCTATGTTTGTCGGTTTCCCCTCACTGCCTGGCAGGTTTTGCGCCCTTGCCATAGTTTACTGGGGACAGTGTATCATATTCATTGCCAGTGATCAGCTGTGATGCCACAGCCAGTTTTCTCATGAAACTGCTGCAGCTCATTTCTCCTCATGTTTTTCTAGTATTTATGTCAAATGATGACAGCAGTCCATTGAAAACCGGTTTTCCAGCTTACGTTTCAGAGCTTTCTGGCTCTGTTGGTTGGCCTGGTCCACTGCAGCTCTGATGTCCGCTAACCACAGCTCCGCCTCCGGGTCTCCGCTCACCTGCGTGTACGGAACAGGTGACCTCTGCACACCACGCCGTTACCGCGGTGGAGTGTGAAGAGTAGATGTGAGCTCACCTGACTAGGCCGTCTCCTCCGGCTCAGCAGAGTCAGGTATCTACCCGGTTTGGGGGCCCTCAAATTACAGCAGGGCAGCAGAAGAGCAGACAGCAGCTGCTGGGGGTCTGCTCTCAGCACAGCTTGGTTGATGCAGCCAACGGCCTGCAGCTCTGAAGTAGCCATGAGGGGGAGAGCGGGGGGGTTACTGTGTTTGGTGGACTGTTGTGTTTGTCACTTCAGTCTGCCGCTGTGGTCAGATGTCAGGTGTGTTACTGCTGTGCTCATCATTGTTGTGATGCTAGTGTGTTTTAACATACGCTGGTGTTCATCTTTCACTGCCTTGTTGACGTCAGTGATTCCCTCTTTAAGCTGATTCCAGGTCAGCAGATGGTACCCGCCCTCTGCTTTACCTCCGTCAGAGTGCAGACGAGTACCTGAGCAGGCGAGTAGAATCGCCGACATCAAAGCCTAGAAATCCGGCTTACACTTGCGAGTATTCAGCGTCACACCTGTGCAACAGGTCGGGGTCCACATCAGAGAGTCCTCTTGCGGACAGACTGAGCACAGCGGCGTTGAACTGCTGCTGATGTCCCGCCTTCAGCGCGTTGTTGATGAGCGCCACCGCCGACAGCATGTCCACTGCCACAAACAGCTCCTCCTGCTTCGCCCCTAGAACTGCGAGAAGACCCCAGCATGAAAGGGTCTGTGTGTCCACCTTCACGAGATTGGCCTTCATGAAGGTCGGCCTTCAGGAGGTCGGCCTTGGTGGGGCCCGTCTACACGGGGTGGGAGCGGTGTGTACCTGTGCAGTCCGTTTCTGCAGATGCTGGAGCTCTCTGTGGTACAGATCAGCAGCAGATGGGAACACCTCTGGCAGCTGCAGGTGGCTGTTCATCAGGCAGCTGGCGGTGTGGCGTGAGTCGCTCTGCATGGCGCCCCGCATTGACGCGCTGCAACGCCTCATGCTGAAACACACAGGTCCATGCAGAGAAGTCCACAGGAAACCTGGACCTCACAGAACTGCAGAACACTCACCATCTCTGTCCTCCTGAGCTTTCAGGTTTGCTGCAAAGATCGATTCCTGCAGCTCAGCAACTTCCAGAGGATCCTCAGAGTCCTGAAACAGAGGTCAAAGGTCAGGTCAGGAGACCTTAGGATCATCACCAAAGTTTATAGATGAAGCTCTGATAAAAACGCCCTTTAAAGACCCGTTCTGATGAAAACTTAGTGTTCTTATGACCCTTTTGTTTTGATGGAGGTCATTAATTAAGAAAATTAGAATTCAAACTGCATTTCTGAGTTTTCTTATTCAAATCATTGTGAATCAGGAGCAGATGAAAAAAAAATACTACTTAAAAAAGCAGTCAGTTGTGATATAGAAACTGAAATGGGCGGGGCCACGATCCGCCCCTTTCACAATCATCCAGACCAACAGAACCACGAACGTCTTTGATGTTCTGGTCTGAGCAGGAATCTGGATCAGAACCGGACGGATGGATAGATCTGATGCTGCTGCCATTTTTGTTGGACCGCTAATGTTGGGTTGATCGTCGACTTTCAATCAGAATCAGAACAAAATGGTTCAGCTCCACTTTCATCAGAATTTCTGCCAGCAACAGGTGGATTCTTCACTGGTATGTTCTGGTAGTTATCTTCACGATCAGGAAGAACATCTGCACCGTCGTCACGGGCCGAATGGTTCTGTTGTGTTCAATGACTGTTAAAGCAAGAGGTGCTGTTGCATTAACCCAAGGAACCTTGGGAGATGTAGTGAATTAAAATGCAAAAGTGGGACTGCTGCTTAACAACAGAGGATTTGTCAGCCATGTTGGCAGAAAGCAGTGAGAACGTTAAGCAGTTGGATTGGTTCATGTCTGAGCTCCTAAACATGATTGGCAGAGACCGTTGGACAGCTTAATGAGAGCGATTGGTCAAATCTGCAGTGATGGTAAGAAGTTGTAATGTTCAACATTTGGAAATCCTGGCGGTGCGAGGAAGCTGTGATGTACTAGAACCTTCTGCTGGCGTTCCTCCAACAGATGATCCAGGTACCAAGGCCCGTTTAGGGTCCGGAGGCCACTAAGGGCCAAACATGGCAGCTGCAGTGAGGAGAGCAAAACCCGCTCATCGGCGGCGTCCAGAGCTGCATCCACCTGTTCCAGCACCATCCCAGCACCACCAGCCCTGCACCAACAGTCAGACTGAAGTTGGGGCGGGCTGAGGATTGGAGTTTCTCACCATTGACTGTTTGATTTTGATCCTGGATCTCCATCTGAGTCAGGTACTCCTCATACAGATCTCTGTCATCTGATGCTCCTCGCCTTGCTGACAGGTAGGGCCACACACACACCTGCATGAGTGAGACATGGAGTGGAACACACACACGCACACACAGGTGAGACACGCACACACACGGGTGAGACACACAGGTGAGACACACGCACACACACAGGTGAGACACACACACACGTAGGTGAGACAAGCGCACTACACAGGTTAGACACGCGGAGTGAGACCCTGCCACAGTGAACATACACACACACATGGAGTGAGACAGTGAGACACACACCGCGCTGCATGAGACACAAAGCGCACTCACAGGTGAACCATGAGTGAACCACACAGTGAGGCATCTTGCACACACAGGAGTGTAGAGCGTGCACACACAGGTAGAACACATGCACACATGAGACACCCCCTTTTACAAGAGTGGAACAAGTACACACACAGGTGAACCACATGCACATAGAACCACTTTTACAGGTAGAACACCTCTGCACTTAGGTGAGACACGCACACACACACAGGTGAGACACACACACGCAGTGAGACACAAGGGCACTCACAGGTGAGACACGCAGGTGAGGCATGCGCACACACAGGTGAGAGACGCGCACACACAGGTGAGACACATGCACATGAGACACGCACACACACAAATGAGACAAGTACACACACAGGTGAGACACATGCACACATGACACGCACACACACAGGTGAGACACACACACACACAGGGTGAGACACATGCACACATGGGGTCACCTTACACACAGGTGTGAGCCTTTATACACACAAATGAGACACATGCACATGAGACACGCACACACATTGAGACACGCACACACACAGGTGAGACACACACACACAGGTGAGACAGCACACACACAGGTGAGACACACAGGTGAGACACGCACACACACAGGTGAGACACGTGCACACAGGTGAGACACGCACACACAGGTGAGACACACAGGTGAGACACACACACAGGTGGGGCACAGCTGCACACATGACCACTTTTGGAGTGAGACACACACACACACAGGTGAGACTTGCGCACATGAGACACGCACACACACAGGTGCCATCAGCAGAGCTGGTGGGGCCTCCTGACCAATCCAGGGCTCACCTTACACACAGCGATGTGAGCCTTCCTCTTCTTCGCCTGCTGCAGCTTCTCCTGGTAGACGCACATCAGCGCCTCCTCCAGGTCAGTGAGCAAGGCAGCAGGATTCCTCAAAGCCTGAGCCGTGATGTGCACATCTCCTCTGTCCAGTGCCTCATTAATGGCAACCACCGCTGCATGCACTGATGGGAAATCACAGCTTTGAACCTGCCAGCTCCTCCCACCATCTCGCTGAAGCCAACCAGAATCCGCCTCACCTGCGGCTTCGTCCACCGACAACTCATTGGCGTCCAGGATACCTCCTATCTTGATGACTGGCATTTGGATTCGTACCTGTCAGCTCGGCTTCGTATTTGTTGATCTTCATCTGTTCAGTCACAACCAACCACAGCTGCACTTCCAGTCCAGGTCAATTAGACCGTTTCCTGCTCTAAGCACACCTGGTTTTGGTCCACAGGACCCGCCAGCACCTGTGGAACTGGTTGTAGCTGGAAATGTGAAGGAAGTGGCTTAAACGTTTTACAAGATGAGGTGGCTCCTAAAGCTAACCCGGTTCCAATACCTCCTTCCTAAACGCCAGATTCCCGCCAACAAGAGTCTTCGGTTAAAGCACCTGGACAGCCCAGGAAGTTACCTGTAGACATCCTTGTCCATACAGGTGCGTGAATGGGTGGAGTAAACCGAGTCTGTACAGGCTGAAGCGCAGACACACAGGAGAGCAGACAGCCAGGAGAGCAGACAGACGGGTGAGCAGACAGACAGGTGAGCAGACAGACAGGTGAGCAGACAGGTTAACTGTTGGAAAAATGTATACAAGTCATCTCATATTTGCTTTTATGAATTACCTAGCTATATAGGTAATAAAATCATGCTTGCAGAAGTGTTTGTGTCCAAGCTCTGTTTCACAGGGAGGTGAAGGTGAAACCGACTGTCCTAGCGTCGTCCCAAGATCAGCATGTTATCAGCTTCCAGACCGGAATCAAGGACCTCTGTGTCAGTTTATCGGTGAGAAAGGCAGGCAGGGCCAGAGAGCGGATGGACCGCGTTACAGTAGATATTTTTCTGATAAGCGCTGCAGCAGTGTTTCTTATCCGTTTCCCCTCCATGGGCTCAAGCGCATTTGGAAATTTAATAAAGGAGGGCAGGAATATGCACCAGAGCAGAGATAGTTACTGGGCATTCTTCTCTGTTAGATTCTCCTCCTAAAAAGGTCAGCCTATCTCTCCTCTCTTTTTCTTTTGGCGTTATTCCAGATGTGCAGAGTTGTTTAGACCCAACATTAACAGACGAACAGGTAAGCAGACAGACAGGTGAGCAGACAGAAAGGTGAGACAAAGCAGACAGGTAAGCAGACAGACAGGTGAAGACTGACAGACAGGTAAAGGATAAACAGACGGGTAAGCAGACAGACAGGTGAGACAGAGCAGACGGGTAAGCAGACGGTAGGTGAGGCGACCTGAGCAGGTGAGGCGACAGACAGGTAGAGACAAACAGACAGGTGAACAAACGGGCAGGTGAGGCGACAGACGGAGTGAGACAAACAGACAGGTAGAACAAACAGACAGGTAAGCAGACGGAAGAGTGAACAAACGAACCCAGGTAAGCAGACAGACCCAGGTGAGGCGACAGACAGGTGAGGCGACGGGCAGGTGAGACAAACAGACAGGTAGAACAAACAGCAGGTAGGGCGACAGACCAGGTGAGACAAACAGACAGGTGAGACAAACAGACAGGTGAGACAAACAGACAGGTAGGCAGGCAGACAGGTAAGCAGACGAACCCAGAGTAGGAACTTAAAAGAGCAGACAGGTAGAGACAAGCAGACAGGTAAGCAGACAGACAGGTGAGACAAACGGGCAGGTAGAGACGACAGACGGGTGAGACAAAGCAGACCAGGTGAGACAAACAGACAGGTGAGACAAACGAACCCAGGTGAGCAGACAGACAGGTAAGCAGACAGACAGGTGAGACAAACGGCCGGTGAGACAAACAGACAGGTGAGACAAACAGCCAGAGTGAGACAAACAGACAGGTATGAGCAGACAGACAGGTATGCCTGGGGCGTGGATGCAGTATCACGACTTTTGGCGTATTTCTTCTTGCTACCATTACCGTCTGTGGTTTCAGAGATGAAGATCTGACGACAGACAAGAGTTCGTCAGGTTGGCGGACCCCCAACCCAAAGTTCACAGAAAGCCAGTCTGCTCCACGGCGGACCCGCAGGCCAAAACGCCCGTCATGGCGTTCCTCAGTGGTTGATGTTGTTGTCGATTGTGGCGGAACTGCACGGGCCGCGGCTGAAGGAATCAGACCGCAGCTCATCAGAACCCAGAACCCCCCAGGAAGGGAAAGGTGGGGAGGAAACCTCTTTAATGACAGGTCAGAACCACCTGGAATCCCAGGCTGCTCGGGTGGTAGATCTTCTTCAGAGGACGGCTGTGGAGCAGCGATGACAGTTTGCCAGAATGACCTTACGTTCCTCGTCACTCCTCAAGTCAGTGGGAGCAGAGCTCCTCCCCAGACAAGCCTCCATCCATCCCCAGGAGCACATTTCCGTTTTCAGAGGAAAACAACCAACCCAGACCAGACCAGTTCGGTTCTGAACACAGCCCTCTTGGCCTCCTCCAGCCTGCACGGGTACTGATGCATACGTTCTGGACCCTCTGCCGTCCATCTGCTCCGCCCGTGAGGCGTCCAAGCTGTCGAGACACAAACCACACCCCCATCACAGTCAGAGTCTAGTCAGCACAGCTTAGGAGACTCTAGAGGCCAGAGTCGGTTCTTCCAGCACAGAACTGGACCAGCGGTCTGAAGAGAATCTGCTCTGCACAGTAAAAACAGAGCCTGGAAGGGGCGGGGCATGTCCACCGTAGTCAGGTGAGGACACCTGGGGAGGAGGTCATCCTCAGCTGCTTCGGTGTTCAGGAACTTAGTGGGGGTCATCAGGAAAGATAAGCCGTCCACGCTGAGTTTGAAGTCAATCAATCAAAACAGGTGCAGGTTTCTCTTCGAGTGACGTCACATGTTCTGGGATTCTGCCGTTCTTGGCCTCCTGAAGCAGCGGTTCCTTCGTGACCTGACCTCCGGGGGGGTCTGCAGGGCCTTGGGGTCTCAGAGTTGATAAGACCACCTGGACTAGGAGACGGTCAGGTTCGTCTCATCACGAGCCGAGGTTCGGGAGAAACGGCGGCAGAGCTGATCCAGCTAACCCAACACACAAGCTAAGCCTGGCAAATTCCCGAACCCCCTGCAGCTGGTTCGGAACGAGTGCAGGTTCCGGTACTCACATCGGTTCTGTGCGGCTGGATCCACCATGCTGACCGGCGGGTTCGCGGGTCAGTAGCTCTGCTCTCGCGGGCTCCTGTCAGTTCTCTGATAGACCAACCGTCCGCCGCTGCTTCCGGTCGAGTGTTTGAAAGCTCCCGCCGCGCTCTGATTGGCTCGCTCCTCAACGGCGCATCCGTTTGGTCAGCTTAGCAAGCGCGTTGGATTGTAGGTAAATGAAGTCAGGATTCACTCAATCCCACTACAGAGGCCCAGTTTAGATTTGTGAAATACTCTTTTGAGTTTTTATTGTCATTTATTGAGTTTCATATTTAATCTTTCTTTGACTCTTGTGTCTTAATTCATTGGCTTCTTGTCACGTGCACGGCAGTGTTCCATAGCAACGAGATCAACGGAACTCCTTTTGCTCTGAACAGGAACACAGATTTCCTCAGGTGAGCAGGGAGAGATCTACGGCCCAGCCTTAGGGGGCAAGTGGTCCAGACCGGCTGGGACTGGTTTGTACCCGGTTAGAATTTCATTAGAACCCGGTTAGTGTTTTTAAAAAACATTTTCTCTCCAGGAAGCGGCCATTCTGATTTAGAAGACGGACCTGCAGTGTTTTTTTTACTGGTGGAGATGATCTGAAGTTAGGTGTTCTGCCCAAGGACCCAGAGACTGTCCCCTATGGGATTTGAACCGCAGAACATCCTAATGATTGACAGCTGCTTGGCCATCAAGCCTTCTGACGGATTCCACTGCTGGTTTACGTTTTTTCAGTGCAGTCCTGGTTCCAGACCATTATTACAGGAACAGTTTCTTTTTGCTGACCAAACATGGCGTCTAAGTCAGCAACTCCACCTGACGGACAGGTGAAGACACTGAGGAGAAGCAGGAGACAAGAGCGCGTGAAGACCCCAGCGTCAAGTGGTGACCTCATCGACCACAAGGCTCTGGAAGCGGACGGTCACAAGGCGCTGTGAGGTGCTTCAAGGCTGCTCTGCAGGCTGCAGCGATGCGCGGCATCAGCGGAGGTCCCAGAGGGTCAAGGAAAGCCACTTCAGAGGTCAAGGTCAGATGTTGTTGATTACGGACCAGGGTTCAACGACGAAGTCAGAGTGTCAGGAGTGAAAGAGTTCAAAGGGCACATCAGCTTCTGTAGGCTGATAACCTGCTGCCCCCCCACGTTCTGCTAAATGGTATAACCTCTGAACCCAGTTTAGAAACAGGCCGATGGGATTTGGATCAGAATGATTTCTTTGATAGTGCCAAAAAGGTATTATCTAACTTTGGACAGATTTGCATTTCCTTCCATCTTTGCTCCTCTAGGCTGCAAGACTCCCGGGTCCTTGGGGCCTGCTTCTTTAACCTCGGAGCGGCCTACTTGGAGGTAGGAGAACCTCATAAAGCTCTAGACCTTCTGCAACAGTCTCAGCCTGGCTCCAAAGCTGACCGCTGCCCGGACCTCCAGTTCAACCTCGCCATTGCCCACAATGCACTTGGAAAAACCCAAGAGGCATCAGCGGCGTTCCTGCGAGCCGCTCATCTGTACAGGTCACAAGGGAACGGAGGTTCTGAAGGAGACGCCTGCATGGAGATGAGCCGCTGCTACAGTCAAACACAGGTGAGATCACCCCCAGAACCGGCTCAGTCTCTGAGGTCCGGAAGCGCAGCCGTGACTGGGGTTCTTTCCAGGACTGGGTTCTGGCAGCACGCGGGTTCCTGCGGGCTGCAGACAGCTACAGAGTGGCTGCCATGTTGGATTGTGTGGCTAACGCCTTAAGAGAAGCAGGAAGTCACATGATCAGAGCAAATCAGTTCAATATGACCGACATCAGCGGCATTTTGGGGCAGTGTCTGAGTCTGACAAGCAGCATCTCTGACCCAAGGATTCTGGGTAATTACCTTCCCCTGTGACTGATTGTTCGATGTTCTGATCAGACGTGAATCTCTCTGATGTCGTCCAGGAGACTTGTTCCTCTCGGTGGGCGTGTCTTATTGCCAATTCAGGTGTTTCCAGGAGGCTGTCCAGTGTTTCCAGCGGGCCTTGATCCTTCAGCTCAGCAGCCCCTGCTGGCCAAAGTACTGCAGAACCTGGGAGCTGCCTTGAACTCCATGGGCCAGTTCTCAGAGGCAGTGGGTTATCACAGGCTGGCTGCAGGGCTCTACGGTGAGTCAGCACGCCTGTCTCACCCCACTGTACCTATAGCAAATAAATATACATCTAATAACTCCTCCCCACATGTGACCATCGCCAGACTAGAAGCGTCTTTCCACCACCCCACCCCCGTTCCTGCAGGGGTGTGAGACTCCAGGCCTCGAGGGCCAACATGCTGCTGGTTTTTCAGGTACTCTGGGTCAGGTGTGTTCTGCAGGTTAGTTGGAGAACATGTGGGACACTGACCCTGAAGGACGGGAGTTGGACACCTGTGTCCTCAAATAACCCCAGCAGTTGACTGCAGAATAAGAGCAGCATGGTTCGAGGTCAAAGTTCACCTCAACCTTCAGCTCTATCAGACAGGAGAGTTCACGTCTTAGAAGCCGTCCACAGGACTTGTTTGAGAGCACCCCAACCTGAGTCCTCACATCACCGCCCTGCGCTTTCCAGCTCTCCTTAGACTGCTGCTTATTACCTGAGTCAGGTGTGTTCAGGCAGGCTGGTCGGGCCGTCAGCTCTAACTGTTCTGAAGGTTCTGGGAGAATCTCCGGAACTCACTCGCCTTGAACATCAGCATTAAGACTGCATTTATACTGAATGGACCAGAACACTTAGCTGTCTATCTTTCTAAAGGCTCTATGGGTTGCCATGGCGACCGGGCTCGCTGCTACAGCAATTTGGCTCATGCGTGGACCCAGCTGGGTGATGAAGACGAGGCGGTGGAGAGCTTCATCCTCTCTCTTCAGGGGTTCAGAGACACAGGTAGGAATGGACATTTGCACCTGTGTTTTTGCAGAGTTCTGGTGTTCCACCTGTGCTCTTTACTGCAGAGAATCACCTGGCTCAGGTACAGGTGTGTGAGTCTCTGGCGGAGTGCTATCTGAGGCAGAGAAAACATCAGAGAGCAGTTCAGATCTATGAACAGGCTCTGAGCGCGCTCAGTCACTGCAAGGTAACACACCTGAGGTGAAGGGTCATGTGACCCGCTGAGCACATCCCCCCTGCCTTTTCTCCCACAGCCAATCACAGGGTAAGTTTTCTCTTTCAGGAAGACAGAGCTCGTCAGGACCCGCTGGTAAAGCGTCTGAGCACTGTGCTGCAGCAGAGTCTGTGTGTCGGGGTGGAGGTGGGGGTCCTCCACCCACTGCAGCATCCACCTTCCATAATACAGTCGAGACATGAGGCTCATTCCAGTTGTTTTCTGTGTCAGAGGCCGAACCCACAAAGACCACAACCCCTACAGGCTGCCGGTGATGTGCATCGGAAGTGCATATGTATATAAATGGAGCTGTAGAGTCACCAGAAGCAGTTTGGCTTTGACTTTGGGGTTCTGTTGTTCTGTTGGACGTCATGGCTGCCCCATTTAAAAAGACGGGCAGAGTGATTCTCTTCTACGGCAGAAGGTGGATCCTCTTCTGCGGTAGGAGGTGGATCCTCTTCTGCGCCAGGAGGTGGACCCTCTTCTGCGGCAGGAGGTGGACCCTCTTCTGCACCAGGAGGTGGACCACTCTTTGCACCAGGAGAGTGGGTCCCTCTTCTGCCAGGAGTGGTCTCTTCTGTAGCAGAGTGGGTCTCTTCTGCGGCAGGAGAGTGAATCCTGCTGCGGTAGGAAGTGAATCCTCTTCCCCTGCAGGAGGTGAATCTCTTCTGCGGCAGGAGGTGGACCCTCTTCTGCCAGAAGTGGATCTCTTCTGAGTGGATCTCTTCTGCGGCAGGAGGTGGATCCTCTTCGGCGGCAGGAGAGTGAATCCTCTTCTGAGCTAGAGGTAGATCCTCTTCTGCGGTAGAGTGGATCCTCTTCTGCGGCAGAAGTGGATCCTCTTCGGCAGCAGGAGAGTGGATCCTCTTGGCGGCTTAGAGTGGATCCTCTTCACAGGCAGGGTGGGATCATCTTCTCGTGTGAGGTGGTCTCTTCTATATGACAGGTGGATCTCTTCTGTGGCAGAGGTGGATCCTCTTCTGCGGAGAGGAGAGAGTGAGACCCTCTTCTCGCCAGGAGGTGGATCACTCTTCTGCGGCAGGAAGTGGATCCTCTTCTGTGAAGTGTGAATCCTCTTCGGCGGCAGGAGGGTGGATCCTCTTCTGTAACGGGAGGTGGATCCTCTTCTGTGGCAGGTGGATCTTGCAAGCCAGTGGATCCTCTTCTGCAGGAGGTGGACCCTCTTCTGCTGCAGAGTGGACCCTCTTCTGCGGTGAGAAGGTGGATCTCTTCTGTAGCAGGAAGTGGATCCTCTTCTGCGGCAGTGAGTCTTCTGCTGGGTGGAAGTGAATCCTCTTCTGCGCCAGGAGGTGGACTCTCTTCTGCACCAGGAGGTGGACCCTCTTCTGCACCAGGAGGTGGATCCTCTTCTGTAGCAGGAGGTGGATCCTCTTCTGCGGCAGGAGGTGGATCTTCTTCGGCGGTAGGAAGTGGACCTCTTCTGAGGCTGGAAGTGGATCCTCTTCTGCGCGGTGGAGAGTGGATCCTCTTCGCGACGGAGGTGGATCCTCAACCGGCAACAGGAGGTGGGTCTCTTCGGCGGGAGGTGGATCACTCTTCTACTGAGCGGCAGGAGGTGGATCCTCTTCTGCGGTCAGGAGGTGGATCCTCTTCTGCGGCAGGAGGTGGATCCTCTTCTGCGGCAGGAGGTGGATCCTCTTCTGCGGCAGGAGGTGGACCCTCTTCTGCGCCAGGAGGTGGATCCTCTTCTGCGGCAGGAGGTGGATCCTCTTCTGCGCCAGGAGGTGGATCCTCTTCTGCGGCAGGAGGTGGGTCTCTTCTGTGGCAGGAGGTGGATCCTCTTCTGGCAGAGAGTGGATCCTCTTCTGCGGCAGGAGGTGGATCCTCTTCGACAGCAGGAGGTGGATCCTCTTCTGCGGTAGGAGGCGGATCCTCTTCTGCGGCAGGAGGTGGATCTTCTTCTGCGGCAGGAGGTCGATCTCTTCTGCGGAAAGAGAGTGAGACCCTCTTCTCGCCAGGAGGTGGATCCTCTCTGCGGCAGGAGGTGGATCCTCTTCTGCGCCAGGAGGTGAATCCTCTTCGGCGGCAGGAGGTGGATCTCTTCTGCGGCAGGAGGTGGACCCTCTTCTGCGGCAGGAGGTGGATCCTCTTCTGCGCCAGGAGGTGGATCACTCTTCTGAAACAGTGGATCCTTTTTCTAAAAGCAGCAGGAGGTGGATCCTCTTCTGCGGCAGGAGAATTGGATCCTCTTCTGAGCCAGGGAAATTGAATCTCTTCTGTGATGCAGGAGGTGGATCCTCTTCTGCGCCAGGAGGTGGATCATCTTCACCTTGGCAGGAGGTGGATCCTCTTCTGCGGAAGAGTGAATCCTCTTTATGCGCCAGGAGTGGATCCTCTTCTGCGGCAGGGAGGTGGATCCTCTTCTGCGGCAGAGTGGATCCTATTCTCTGCGCTTCAGGAGAATTAGTCATCTTCTGTGGCAGAGGTGGATCACTGTGCGCCAGGGAGGGTGGATCCTCTTCTGCGGCGGGAGGGTGTTTCCTCTTCTCGCCAGGAGGTAGATCTCTTAGGCGGCAGGAGGTGGATCTCTTCTGTGGCAGGAGGTGGATCATCTTCTCGCGGGAGGTGGATCATCTTCTGCAGCAGGAGGTGGACCCTCTCTGCGGCAGGAGGTGGATCCTCTTCTGCGCCAGGAGGTGAATCCTCTTCGGCAGCAGGAGGTGGATCCTCTTCTGTGGCAGGAAGTGAATCCTATTTAAACAGGAGGTGGATCTCTTCTGAGGCAGAGAGTGGATCCTCTTCTGCGCCAGGAAGTGGATCCTCTGGTCTGTGTGAGTGGTCTCTTCTCGCCCGGAGGTAGATCTTCTTTGGCAGCAGTGACCAGTCCTCTTTTGCGGCAGGAGGTGGACCCTCTTCTGCGGTAGGAGGTGGATCCTCTTCTGCGGCAGGAGGTGGATCCTCTGCTGCGGCAGGAGGTGGATCCTCTGCTGCGGCAGGAGGTGAATCTTCTTTACAGCAGCGGGGCTGGTCACTCTTTGCGGCAGGAGGTAGGCGGCTCTTCCTGCGGTAGAGGTGAATCCTCTTCTGCGGCAGGAGGTGGATCCTCTGCAGTAGGAGAGTGAATCCTCTTCTGCGGCAGGAGGTGGATCCTCTTCTGCGGCAAGAGGTGGACCCTCTTCGGCAGCAGAGGTGGATCCTCTTCGGCAGCAGGAGATGGATCCTCTTCTGCTTGATAGGAGAGTGGATCCTCTTCTGCGGCAGGAGGTGGATCCTCTTCTGCGCCAGGAGGTGGATCCTCTTCTGCGGTAGGAGGTGGATCCTCTTCTGCGCCAGGAGGTGAATCTTCTTTGGCAGCAGGAGGCTGATCCTCTTTTGCGGCAGGAGGTGGACCCTCTTCTGCGGTAGGAGGTGGATCCTCTTCTGCGGCAGGAGGTGGATCCTCTGCTGCGGTGGAAGTGGATCTCTCCTCGCCCGGGAGGTGAATCTTCTTTGGCAGCAGGAGGCTAATCTCTTTGCGGCAGGAGGTGGGCGCTCTTCTGCGACAGGAGGTGGATCCTCTTCGGCAGCAGGAGGCTGATCCTCTTTTGCGGCAGGAGGTGGATCCTCTTCTGCGGCAGGAGGTGGATCCTCTTCTGCGGCAAAAGTGGACCCTCTTCCGGCAGCAGGAGGTAGATCCTCTTCGGCCTTGGGAGAGATGGATCCTCTTCTGCGGTAGGAGAGTGAGATCCTCTTCTGCGGCAGGAAGTGAATCCTCTTCTCTACGCCAGGAGGTGGATCACTCTTCGCCAGGAGGTGGATCCTCTTCTGCGGCACAAGGTGGACCCTCTTCTGCGCCAGGAGATAGATCCTCTTCTGCGGTAGGAGGTGGATCCTCTTCTGCGGCGGGAGGTGGGATCTCTTCTGTGGCACAAGGTGGACCTCTTCTCGCCAGGGTGATCCTCTTCTGCAGTGGAGTGAGTCCTCTTCTACGCCAGGAGGTAGATCCTCTTGCAGGAGGCTGATCCTCTTCTACGCCGAGTAGGAGTGGATCCTCTTCTGCGGCAGAGAGGTGGATCTCTGCGGCAGGAGGTGGATCTCTGCTCCGGCAGGAAGGTGGATCCTCTGCTGCGGTAGGGAGAGTGGATCCTCTTCTGCGGCAGGGAGGTGAATCCTCTTCTGTAACAGAAAGGTAAGACCCTCTTCGGCAGCAGGAAGTGGGTCCACTCCGGCAGCAGGAGGTGGATCCTCTTCTGCGGCAGGAGGTGGATCTTCTTCTGCGGCAGGAGGTCGATCCTCTTCTGCGGCAGTAGGTGAATCCTCTTCGGCAGCAGGAGGCTGATCCTCCAGAGACCAACTAGTTGCCTCAAACTCTAACAGTGCAGTCAGATCTGAACTGATCTGAATCAAACCAAACACATTGTTAGACTTGTTTCTGGACTGCCCCACGCCTCATATCACGCTTTGCTAGAAATGATGACATCACCCACAGCCTGGTTCCTGAGGCCAACCAGCAGTCACTCCGCTTTAGTGTTAAGAGGCCAGGTTAGTCTCACCTGATCTAGAAAATATCCTGGTGGGGGTTTTGCATAGATGCTGTTTCCATGGAAACGTGTGGTTCGTCCTGACTCCTGACAGGTGGATTTGGAGATCAGAGACTTTCAGCAGAAGGAGGAGCCATTGAAACACCTGACGACACGACAACTGTACCTGGACTGTACAGGTACTGCAGTTAGCCCACACAAAATCTAGTGGCCTGAGGTCTAACAGATCCAGTTTTATAGGTTTTTCTGTTTCTGATTCCAGTTCACATCCATCCAGACGATATCACACACCTGATTCACTGATGTTCCAGGTAGGCCCGGATACACACTGTGGAATGCCCATGAATGGGTCACACATATGAAGTAAATCACCCAGGGGGTCACGGGATCTGTCACAGTGGTCCTGTTACTGACAGGAGCCACACCCCCACACACCTGGGGGAGCATGTAGATGTTTTGTTGGAGAGGGTGAGACACCTGTCTGTGTTTCCAGGTGAGCAGGTGCTGTGCAGAGAGGAGCTTCATACGAGGTGATTCAGGTGATCCTCATCTGTTCATCTGTAAAGATCTGTCTTTGTCCCTGAGGCAGAGGTTCTGCTGTGTTTTCCTCAGCGAGGCCTCATTACAGCTCAGCAAGCAGAGAAACCGCCCACCAGGGGAGTGTGGCCAGACCCGCGTGCCAGGGAGGGAGTCTCTGTTTGTTGTCCTCATGTAGGAGCTGTGATGGAGCGCTAGAGGACTGAAGAGGCTGCTGAGGTCAGAGCTGGGCCGCCCAGGAATTCTGTAGGGATGATGAGCGGTTGGATGTCTCCATCTTGGGTGTTGAGCAGTGTGGGTGGCGACCCCCAAACCCCATGGAAAAAGTGTGGAAGTTCTCATCTGGGGGCAGTCTGGGGGGAAAGCAAAGTCTGGCTCAGCATCAGGCTGCTGCAGAGGATCAGATGCCTGTTGTTTAATTCACTTGACGGGGCAGAAGTGCTGGTCTCAGCACCCAGGTGTGTGCGTGTGTGGGAGCTGTGTGTGTGTGGGGGCTGTGTGTGTGTGGGGGGCTGGACCAGCGTGAAGAGGCAGCACTCTGCTTCCTCTGCTGCTGGAGCAGGAGGTGAGCGTGCATCACGCACACGCAGGCACACAAGTGTGTGTGGCTCCGCCTCCATGCTGCAGTCTGTCACTTCATGCAGCGTTTAGGCAGCTACTCGGCATGCTGAACCAGACCTGATCAGGTTCTCCTGGACCGACATGGAGCCGAGAGGTCGAGACAAATGACGAAGCCGACACGAGCAGGTAGGCCAGGCTCCTTCACAATAAAAGCATGAAACTGACGGAAACGGAAAGATGGTGTGTGTGTCTGTATGTGTGTGTGTCTCTTTGCTGTTTGTGTGTGTGTCTGTTGTGTGTGTGTGCTCCCCTTGTGTGTGTGTGTCTGTATGTGTGTGTATTGTGTCTGTATATGTGTGTGTGTGTGTGTGTGTCTGTATGTGTGTGTGTCTGTGTGTGTGTGTGTCTGTATGTGTGTGTGTGTGTATGTGTCTGTGTGTGTGTGTGTGTCTGTGTGTGTGTGTGTCTGTATGTGTGTATGTGTGTCTGTGTGTGTGTGTGTGTGTGTGTGTGTGTGTGTGTGTGTGTGTGTCTGTGTGTGTGTCTGTTTGTGTGTGTGTGTCTGTATGTGTGTGTGTGTCTGTGTGTCTGTCTGTGTGTGTGTGTGTGGCCTTGTGTCTCTGTATATATGTAGCCATGTCTGTATGTATGTGTGTCTGTATGTGTGTGTGTGTATCTGTATATATATGTGTGTGTATCTGTTTGTGTAGCCAATGTCTGTATGTATGTGTATCTGTATGTGTGTGTGTGTATCTGTATGTGAGTTGTCTGTATGTGTGTGTGTTTGTGTGTGTTTGTGTGTGTGCTTGGGTGTGTTTGTATGTGTCTTTGTGTGTTTGTGTATTTGTGTGCTTGTTTGTCTGTATGTGTCTGTATGTGTGTGTCCGTTGGTGTGTGTGTCTGTGTGTGTCGATATGTGTGTTTGTGTGTATGTGTGTGTGTGTGTATGTGTGTATGTGTGTGTGTGTGTGTGTGTGTGTGTATGTGTGTCTGTGTATGTGTGTATGTCTGTCTGTATGTGTCTGTTTCTGTGTGGCTGTCTGTTTGTGTGTATCTGTATGTGTGTATGTGTGTCTGTATGTGTGTGTGTGTCTGTATGTGTGTGTGTGTGTGTATGTGTCTGTATATGTGTGTGTCTGTATGTATGTATGTATGTATGTATGTATGTATGTATGTATGTATGTATGTATGTATGTATGTATGTATGTGTGTGTCTATTTGTGTGTGTGTGTGATCGTGTGTGTGTGTGTGTGTGTATGTGTGTGTATGTGTGTGTGTGTGTGTGTCTGTGTGTGTCTGTGTCTGTATGTGTGTGTGTGTGTCTGTCTGCCTGTGTGTGTGTGTGTGTGTATGTGTCTCATATGTGTGTGTGTCTGTATGTGCCATCTGTATGTGTGTGTGGGTGTGGATATGTGTGTACTGTATAGGTGTGTGTATGTGTGTGTCTGTATATGTGTGTGTGTCTGTCTGTATCTTTGTGTGTATCTATTTGTGTGTGTGTGTGTCTGCATATATGTGTGTGTATGTCTGTCTGTATCTAACTTAGTGTATCTGTTTGTGTGTGTGTGTGTCTGTATGTGTGTGTGTGTTCTATGTGTTTGTGTGTGATTTTGTCTGTATGTGTGTGTGTCTGTTTGTGTGTGTGTGTGTGTCTGTATGTGTGTGTGTCTGTATGTGTGTGTGTGTGTCTGTATGTGTGTGTGTGTGTGTGTGTGTGTGTGTGTCTGTATGTGAGTCCTCTGTGTGTGTGTGTGTCTGTATGTGTGTGTGTGTGTGTGTGTGTCTGTGCTTTTGGGTGTGTGTCTGAGGGCTTGTAGTTTGTTTGCGTCTCTAACTCTAAAAGGATGCTGGGTAAATGCCTCACATGCACTCAGAGGTCTGGAGCCTCGGAGTTCCTGCTGATGATGGGTCACATGATGGAATGGTTGTAAACTTTGTTTTCCTGGTCAGTGAGATGATCCTCCAGCTCCCCGTTCTAAGTTCAAATCCCAACAACGGTAAGTGCTCCAGACCTGTGATCCCACGGATGTACCCTTGTATGGAAGTGATTCTGCAGCATAATTCAAAATAAAAGTCAAAACCAGAAATGCTTTTTCATTTTCAGAATGAAGCTGCATTTTTTGACTGAAAATTAAAATGAAAAAGCAATCCACCAAAATGCTGTATTCATAATTAAAATGAAAATAGTTTTGACATTTCATTTTTCAAATATTCTCTGGTAAATGTGTAGCAAAATTCATTTAGAAATTTCTAATTTGATTATTAAATGGATTAACAGAAATGCTTTTCTTTGGCACTAATTCATGTGATGGTTTAGAGTTTCTCAGATCGTAGCAGCACTTCCGCCTTCGGCAATCCGACTGCCGGTCAGAAGACACAGCTGTTATTCGAGGAAAGTTTCTGAGAATCTGTGCAGGTTTGGCCATAAACCAGTTCCCCTCACAGCCTTCCAGTTGAAATCAAGTAAAACTGGAGTCTGTAATGGGCTGCACTGTGGTGTAGTGGTTAGCACTCTAGACCTACAGAAGGAAGGTCTGATTAAATCCCAGCAGAATTGAATCTGTGCAGAAGCGTTTGCATGTTCCCACTGGCGTGAGTTCTCTTCCACAGTCCAGGTTCATAGGTCAAGTGACTGTCTATTTTTGGGTCAGAGGCGTTAGCATCCGTGGTTGATTGTTTGGTAGATGGCGTGGAGAAAGCTGCCAGCCGGCGTTTTAGTCACGGTCCCGTTCAAGTGCTGGCGGTTTTTGTACTTGTGCGACCTGGCAGGAGATGGCTCCGGGATAAACCCGCCTTCACCCTTCCAGAAGCAGAGGTGGGCTCGGGATCCCTGTGTACCTGATTGGGAGCAGAGCGGGTTTAGAATGCATGGAGTTCTGGTTCTGTCCGTGTTCTTCATGTGTTCTTTGGCTGACGTTCTGCATGGGGTCTGGCCCAGCTCAGCCCAGGTTGGGTTCTGTACCTGGGAGCAGAATCTCACCAGAGCTGATGCTGCCGGGTCGCGCTCGGGCTCTGCTTCCACTCTCACACATGACAAGAGCATCATCGATGATGGGCTGGAGCTTTGGCAATCCAGATCTCACGTAGGTGAACCTGGGGCTCTACGGCAGCAGGCATTTTGAGTTGCCAGGTGACAGCTTGAGGGCGGGCACATGGAGTCAGTGCAAGCGCGACGCCTCGGTTATTTTTAGCTGTGGCTGTGTTTGTGCTTCAGGGTCTGTGTGTTACATCCGGCATCCGTTACCTAAAAGAGCTGATGACCATCAGAGGAGAACCGGCCTGATGAGGTTCAGGTCCTGGGTGGTTCTGATCCAAACTCCACGCTGCTCCAACAGTCCTGGCTTTAGTTCTGGTCCCGGTGGGGGTCTTCATTACCTGCATGCCGATGCACAGGTGTCTGTTGTCATGAAACGTCTCATTTGTGATGGGTGCAAACGAAAGTCCCTCTGCGACCCAGCTGATGGAGGCACTGATAAGGCAGCAGTGTGACTGACGGCTCAGCCGGAGGAACAAACATGACCATGAGACTCAGGAGTGGGCAGACCATCCCTGGTTCTGAACAGACCTGTGTTCTGATCTGGTTCTGAGTCCACCTGTGGAGGAGTGACCACGGCTCAGGCCCCTCCCACAGAACAACCACGGTTAGAAGCAGCTGCTCAGGCTGACCCTGTTCTTCTCTTTTCTCCAGGATGACGGGTAACAGGTCATCACTGGCTCCGCCCACCAGCTCTGTAGCTCCAGCACATCTCAACAGCTCCCTGTACCCCCCCATACCAGACTGGGAGCCCCCCAGCTTCTCCCAGGCTGCTCAGTTTCGGGTTGGTGCCATCTTCATCCTCTTCCTGTTTGCTGCCTGCAGTAATACTGCTTTACTGACTAGTGTGTGGTGTGGGCGTGGCCGACGATTGGCGTCACACCTTGACGCTGATGCTGGGCCTGGCGTCAGCTGACCTGATGATGACGTTTGTGGTGATGCCTCTGGACGCCGCGTGGAACGTGACGGTGCAGTGGTACGGAGGTGACGCTCTGTGCAAGCTGCTCTGCTTCCTGAAGCTGTTTGCCATGCACGCCTCCGCCTTCATCCTGGTCGTCATCACCCTGGACCGCCAGCACGCCATTCTGCACCCACTGGACGCTCTGAGCGCCCACCGGAGGAACCGCTTCATGCTGCTGCTGGCCTGGACCCTGAGCCTGCTGCTGGCCTCCCCACAGGTACGTCCCAACAATGGCCGCTCTTCCTCCCTGGAGACATTTTTCTGAAAAGCCCACAGAGAAGGTTTGAATCTGATTCAGTCCACAAGGCGGCGCAGGGATTGAGCGGGATGAGGGACACCACGCCGGGGCCCTAAAACCTGAAGATCAACCTTCTCAGGACGAGGAACAGACCTCAGCATGTTCTCCTCTGGCAGGTTCAGGACGCTTTCCCCTCCCCTCCTGAATGTCCTTCAAAGTCTAAGAAGGCCCATCAGATGAGGAGCAAACTGAAGGTCATCAGAAGGTCGTCAGTCCCGTAGCTCCATCATTGTCTTGTCTGTTGGACACCAAACACTGATAAGAAACAGAAGTGATGCTTTTTGGTCTGACCAGCTGCTGTGAGGGGGGGGGGGGTCACATCCCAGCTTTGACAGAGACAGAGGTTTCAATCTTGATGGGAAAACGAGTTCTGTGGTAAAATCCAGCTTCTCTGTTTGGTGAAGCATTTTATGGAAACTTTAGGACGGTGATCCATGTGTTCTTCAAATGTCTTATGTATTTTACATTTACTCTGTTTTGATCCTACGAATTAATATTTGATTGTTTAAACGTTTAATGATTGAGGCTTTATTCCACTACCATAGAAATAACCTGATTGGATTCAGTCTCTGAGAATGCTGCTGCTTTCCAGTCCAGGTGGAAGTTTTTGGAGTTAATTCCTAAATCCTTGCAGGAATGTTCTGCACCCCGATGAGTTAAACACATACCCGGAAATCTGCTCACTTCATTTCAATCTGGGTCTTAGGCAGCTGCATGATCAACATCTGTAGCAAACCGGGCCGTGTCTGTCAGGCTGCTTTTATAGCAGTGGTTCTAGACCTTGTTGGAGCTACTGAACCCCACCAGGGTCATGTGCCCATTTACCAAACCCTACTTCAGTGTGAAATATTATATGAGTGTTTTCAAATTCAAGACATATAGTTTTTCTTCTGGTGCACAAATTGAACCGTGCAGAACAAACCAACATAGTGCATGAACATCCCTGCAGATCAGTGGGACTTCTGCTGTTGCTTTTTCACAGCAAAGTCTGTCTATTTAACTGTTTCATGTCAGCATCCTTGAGATCACTCATAAAGATATGTTGTAGCAATGGTCTAAAAAACTCCAGGGCTTTCTTGGAAACAACTGGATCCTTTTCCATTTGTTGAAACCAAAATATTGTTATTCTGAAGAGTTATTATTTGAATTTGAAGGATTTGGTTGAGTCTTCATCGTGACCTCTGCTGTCAACATCAGCGTGGCAGATTCTCCTCAGTGTGGTGTAGTCCTCTGACATCCATGAGACTCTGCAAGCTGGTAGTTGCTTGTTTCAGTTCCATGGGTACAGAAAGCGTCACCAAATTCAGTAACCTTCTCTGTTTGTCGTTTCACTGTTTGGTAGCTTTTTTGAAAAGCCTTCCAGGTTCTTCTGCTTCCATGATGTGCTCCACCCCCCTGCATCTGCTGATTAAGGTGATTGACAGCTGTCAATATATCAGCCATGTACGCTAAAATGAGAATGAACTCAGATTTTTTGAAGCAATCTGCATGACAATGTTGGTGCTCTTCCAAAAACCAGGCTAATTCCACAGTGTGGTTCTCGGACCAGGCACATTAGAAGCAGTCAAAGTGCCTGGAAATTCAGCCCTTTTCTTTACAGCTCACTGAAGATGGTACCTCAGAGCTTTTCTTCCCATAGTTCACATTTCCAATACAGTTTCTGCCATTTTTGGAGACAGAGTTTTGTTATAACGCATCCTGTGCAGAATACAAGGCGTAACAATGATGTATGTGGTGCATACGGCTTTACTGGCGCACCAGAAGCAGACTTTCTTTAGCGCGGCTGGAGCTCCATCCGTACAAACTGCAGAAACCAAGATGATTGTCTCTGAAGAAGTCATCCACAGATTCATCCGCTGCGCTTAGTTGTTGTTGTCAGAGAGCAACTCTTCTTTTATCATGTCGTCCTTCACTTCCCCCTTTTAAGAAACCTTGCGTCTGTAGTGCAAATCAGTTGAGCTTGGAATCAGAACTGCGACTATACATGATAGCAGTCGGTGTGTCTTGTCCTCACGGCAGAGCTCACAAAACCTGAGACCCGACTATCACAGACCCCTAGGTTTGATCAGACCCAGATTAAGAACCGCTGTTTTATGAGCTCTGCGTCGCTCATAAGACAACATCAGATCACACCTGCTGTTTCTGTGCCCCCAATGTCTGTTATTCCTCTTGGGACCATCAAGTCGACCAGACAAGCCCCCCATCAGTGTATCTCATACAGGCTTTAGTCATCGCTGGCAGGAAACTGTTTACAACATGTTCCACTTCATTACTCTGTATGTGGTCCCCCTGCTGGTGATGAGCTGCTGCTACAGTCGGATCCTGCTACACATCCACCACCAGCATCTAAGGGACAAAGGTAACCATACCTGTGAAGTACCTACATCCACCTGTAACCACCACTGGAGGTGGCCACTTTGTCTCATACCACACAACTGGCATAAAGCTACTTAGAGACTTTGCAAAAACACTGCGGTCTAACGCGGCCGTGGCACGTGCAACATGACTGTGGCTGTAACATGTTTGGCACCTGGGTAAGATGTTCTTAGCACCACCTGTAACATGACAGTGGCCCCACCTGTAACGACTGGCACACCTAATATGTGTATGTCGATTAGATTTATCCCTGCGCTTTTCAGGCGCTCAAGCGCTTACAGTGTGTCCATTATTCATTCATGCTTGGTAGTAGCTGCTGTTGCCAACCTGGCTGCCTAGGGCAGATGACAGAGCGTGCTAAAATGTCAAATAAGTAATCTTTATTTACATAGACCTTTTCCTAGTGACTCACAAAGTGCTTCTGAAGTAAAAACAATATATAATCAAGTGATACCCAATGACACACAGGCATGAAAACAACAGGCAGAAGTGAACACAGTAAAAGTCAATAAAGCTCTCTATTAAAATGCTCTTAGTTGAGCTTTAAGAGCACTCGACTGAGTCAATCTGGCACAGAGGCGGGAGTGAATTCCAAAGTCGAGGCGACTGCCTGGCAGTCACTAGTTTTTAAAATGAGTTTTGGAACCTAAAGATTTTAACAGTGGACCTCAAGGAACGTGCAGGAGTGTAGGGAGTTCAAAGGTCAGTTCAGGGTTTATCGGTGCAGAAGGTAGGGTTATTGCTGATGGGCGATATCGCCGTCCATCGTGATGGGTCACAGACATCACGATGGAGAGACACCATCGTGATGCCACGCCCCCGATACGTTAGTCGACACCATAAGCCGCGGTTACATGTACAAAATATCTTGATGGGATCAATGGTCAGATTAGAATCCAACCGTGTACATGGGCCCAGAAAAATGTTTTCGAAATAACAAGCGTTCACTAAAGTCTACACTTTGCGTGGAATAAATGTTCCTTTTGTCGCAGTAAAGGTTTGAAAACCGGAAAGGCATATAAGTCGGCGGCGGCTTTTTCAAACTTTGTAGATACAACAATTCAAGCACAAAACTATATTAAACAGCGTGAAGTGGCTATATATATTGACATATCAGCTCGGTAATCTGAGATGATCTTCCTAAACAATAGCACTAATAATGTTAAGTTATTATGAAACACCTGCTCATCATTTGAATTTTAATCCGTGTAGTCAGAATTGCTTTTTTTCTGGAACGGAGCCAGGATTGCAGTATGCTAACACGGGCTAACAACATTAGCTTTGGGTGGCGCTGCATTCTGGCTGCACGTAAACATTTAAGAATAACATCAGCCTTTATTTAGTCGGGACACGACCGGAAACACAAATCCATGATTGTTTGAATGTTTTTCTAAGGACCGTGACATTTTCTGCTGAAGCTCAAACCTCTGTGTCTGCTGTGATCCGAGAGCTGTGCTCAGACACACCATGACCAGTTCTGGGTTGTTTGCTTGTACCCGTAGAGCTGCGGGGCGGATGCATGATCTTACGTCCTCCCACACCTTCATGTGCCCCCTTCCCATCAAACACCGGCATAAATCCGCCTCCGCGTCCTCCGCTAAGTGCGGGAGGCGGACTACTTCTTTTCTATTTTGTTTTGTTACTTTTTGTGAAGTCACTTCCCTCAGTTGTACTGGATCATTTGTGGATTAGTCATTGGTTAGTAAATAAAATGAAAAAAAGCAAAATAGCGGATAGCAGTTATATAAAACGAAAATGTAAATAGCCCCCACGATGTCATGTCCATCCCGATGGTTGACAGCAAACGCCGTCAGCAGCCAATTTAGGAGACATCGCCAAACCTAGTGCAGGGCTCCTAAGCTAAAATCAAAATCTTAAATCCATTCTAAATTGTAGAAGAAGCTAATGTAGAGATAAAAAGCCAGAGAGGGGTATGAGTGTCCTTGTTGGTTCAGTTAAAAGCCTTGCAGCAGAATTCTGGACCAGTTGGGGCGTTTAAGAGAGACTTTTTATTAAAACAGGTAAAGAGAATTACAATATCAGTCTAAGCAGGAGGAGATAAGCCTGGATGATCAGCTCAAGGTCAGACCTGAGTCAACATTATCTTTAGTTTATGCATTCCTCAATTAGTAAAAACAGTTTTGACCAGGCTTTGAGGAGAGTCTAGAGACCAGACACCAAGATTCTGAGACTGGAGCGGACAGAGCTCAGTGAACCAAGGTGTCTGTGATGGAGGGAATTTTGTCATCAGGAGCAAAAATGATTGTCTCTGTCTTCTTAGGGTTCAGGAGTAAATGGTTGTCATTCAAGCCAAACTCTAAAAAAATGCTGACCAGAAGCAGTCCTAATAGATACCATAGATTTGTGTTATTATTTTCCAAAGAAACAATAAAGTTGAATCTCACATCAGTATCAAACGATAAAATATTTGAAAAATTTGCTGATGGAGTCTCCCAAGGAATCATAGAGTGAATAGAATGGTCCCAATACAGAACTAATAGAACACCACTAGACAGGATGAAGATAGAGGGAGTCAACACAGACCTTATAGGATCAACCACTGAAAGAGGAGAAAAACCAGCTTAGGACAGAACCAGATAAACCGTAGTCGTTATGAAGACGTTCCAGCATGATTTCATGTTTCAGTTTCAAATGCAGTTTTAGGTCTAAAACAGCAGTGAATTGACAGAATCTACGCCAGGCTTTGGTGAGCTTTTATCATTCTTTCAGTTGAGTGGATTCTTTTAAAGCCAGATTGGGCATCACAAATATTGTTTGTGAAGTAGCTGCCAGTTCCCGCCTACAGCCCCTCTGACCACCACTGCGACCTTACATGCACATTCACACACCAGTGGAGGCACTGGAGGCAAGAAATTTGCAAGAGTGTCTTGCCCAAGGACAAAGCGACATTTGGCTGGGGAGGCGGAGTGTCAGACGCCCGACCTTGGTCATGGACAGCACCTCAACGGCAGAGCCACCACGATAACCTGCAACATGCCACCTGTAACGGCGTTGGCACATTACAACATGACCATGTTTCAGTTAACATAACCATGCTTTACATGCATGACCATTAGCACACATGTAACATGACCGTAGCACATATAACGTCGAGCCGTAGCACACATATAACATGACCGTGGCACACATTTAACATGTCTGCCTTTTAGTAAAACACCTGTAACATGACTAACATTTTATATATGAACATGTACATTTAACATATCTACCTTTATTGAAACACCAGTAACGGCAATTGCTTTACATGTAACATGACCGTGGCACACATTTTAACACGTCTGCAGCACACCATTAAAACACCAGTAACACTGACAGTGGCACACATGTATCATATCTGCAGCACACCAGTAAAACACCTGTAACACATGGCTACTTAGCACATGTAACCTTGACACGTAAGCACACATACAACATGACTATGTTTCACTTAACATATGTGTAAACATAAACCGTATACTTACCACCTTGCCTGCTATATACTTTACTATATTACATACATGCTGTACCCACCCTTCATACCATATATACCATTGTACTATTAGCACACACACTAACATGACATGCTTTTATGTACATAAACCATACTTTGTTCTTTCATGTCTGCCTTTCAGTAAACACACCCAACATGACTGTGGCACACATATATGACCAGCTTTTTGTAGCATATTCTTGGACACACACACCTGTATGGCCGTACTTTGTAACATGACCGTGGCACACCTGTAACATGACCGTGGCACACATGTATCATATCTGCAGCACACCAGTAAAACACCTGTAACATGACTGTGGCACACATGAACCATGGCACACTGCAACATGACAATGGCACACCTGTAACATATTTGCTTAACTTTTGTTAATATGACTGTAGCACACAGGTAACATGACTGTGAACGCATACAATATGGCTATTAGCACACCTGTAACATGACAAGTAGCACACCTGTAACATGACCGTGCTTTACATGTATCATAACTGCAGCACACCAGTAAAACCTTGCTGTAACATGACTGCCCAGCACACATGTGTATGACCATGGCACATCTGCCGTGGCACACCTGCACTTGCATGACTGTGGCACAGGTAATATGACTGGCACTTGGGTAGCACTCCGCTATGGAGCATACCCAATGGCTGTGCTTTACTAACATGACCGTACTTTGTAACATGACCGTGGCACACATGTATCATAACTGCAGCACACCAGTAAAACACCTGTAACATGACTGTGGCACACATGTAACATGACCATGGCAGCAGGCAGCATACAGCGACCGTGGCACACCTGTAACATGACTGGCACACAATTATGTGGCGCTGTGGCACCACGGGTACGGCATGACTGTGGGCGCATGCAATGTGACTGGCACACCTGTAACATGGCCGTGGCACACCTGTAACATGACCGTGGCACATGTATCATATCTGCAACACCCAGTAAAGCACCTGTAACAAGACTGTGGCACATAACGCAATATAGCACACGCGCGAAAGCATGACGTGCACCTGTAACATGACTGGCACCACTGCAGTGTATGGCTGTAGCTACAGGTATGATGGAGATACATGCAATATGGCGCTGTAGCATCTGCGTCCTGCTTTGTGCCTGTGTGCTTTTTACACGCACCTGCCCAACATGACTGCTTTGGGTGTGTGTATGCTTTACTGTTGTTGTGAGCATGCAATGGCTGCCGTGGCACACGCACGCAACATGACCATTAGCACACCTGTAACATGATACGTGTACCATGTAACATAGGCAGTAGCACATGTGACATTGCTTTGTTTATCATCGCTCAGTAAAACACCTGTAACATGACTGGCACACACATAACATGACTATGGCACATGCATGTATGACAATGGCACATCATGTAGCTACAGCTGTGCACACCACCTGCAACATATTCCTTTGTATACACAGCCATGCACACACACCTGCATAACCATGCTTTATAACATAGCACGTGCATAACATGCTTGGCACACTGACTATGGCACACATATATCATATCCACCTTTACCTTATGACTACTTGGCACACACACATGCTGTTAGTACCGCTTTATACTTAGCAGCATAGCTGTGCTTTGTAACAAACCATGTTTTGCCTTCTGCATGACTGTGGCACATGTATCATATCCACTGCCATACAACATAGCCGCCCTTTTACCTGTAACATGACTGCGCTAGGTAGCCTGGCTGTGCTTTTGAGTATGACTGTAATACACATGCAATATGACTATGCACACATATGTAACATGATCTGCTTTTGTACATAACATGGCCGTATAGCACATATGACTGCACACATGTAATGTAGCATTCTTTTATATCATATCTGCCTTTTCTAATAAACACCTGTAACATAGTAGCACCTAAGAACACCTGTAATGTTGTGCAGTAGGTTGGTGCAGGTTACGTGCAGAAGAGGCAGTGTTAAATCAAGAGATTTTTAATTGTAAGGCACTCTTAAACAGGAAGCTAGACCAACTGTGGAGTTACACAGAGGAACCAGTGATGCTTGGTGCATAGACCAGCTGAGAAAGCAGTGACAAGATATGCAATGGGACTGACGGGCTTTGAGAAGAAGGGAACACAAACAATCAGGGAGATTTGAACAAGGAAGTCAAGCTAAAACAAAGACAGACAGGAAGAAACCCTTCAAAAAAACCATGACCAGGAAGGAGGCTCCAACTTGTATTTGTATTTATTTATTTAAGGGACAATGCATGCAGCAGCGGTGTAGAGATACTCTAAAAGTAATGAACACTGTAAGTATACAGGATTATAGCTAGGCTAATTTCTGCATCCTCATCAGTTCTTGTCATCGTAGCCACTACAATTCTAAAAATAAAATAGATAAAAAACAAAGTAAAAATGTACATATATAAATAAATTGCATTAAATAAATAAAAATAAGATTAGCATAACTCGGATAGCATTTAAAACAGTTTCGTGCATAGCCCAAATACATCAATAAAATCGTAAAATCAGACCACTTTTCACTATTAGTTTATTTTACTTTTTTGTGATTTCTTGTTATCCTAAATTAGCTATGAGTGCAAGTTTGGTTTTCCAGCAGCCAGGTCTGTTGTTTTGAGAAAGATGGAAGTGTAAGAGCTCTTGAATGCTTTCTGGGATTTGTGTTTCCAGGTTTATTTCGAAAGGAGAAACCGTCTGTCCAAAGCTGCTTTTCTGGAAGGAATGATGCAGTGCTTATCTTGAACTTGCTCTGGGTGCTTCTGTTTTGTCTTTTTTTGACAAAGTCCTGGGGTGGGGGAGGGGCCAGACCGTGAAGGATTTTGCAGAGCCAATATGGGAGTCTGTATGTTGAATCATATTATTAGAAGCTCAGTAGAGTGTGTTTCTGAAGTATTTTACAATTATGGTGGCTTTTAGGCTTTTTGTCCAGTTTTCCAGAGCTTGTTTGTAGACAGTTTGAGGTTTCAGAATGGTTCTGCGTACTGATGCCCAGCTGTAGTCATCTGATGAGTCATTGTGGAAACAATCTGTTTGCATTATAAGTACAGCTTAGCAGCTTCCAGAGTTGATTGTTTCTTATGTCTAAAATTTGATAAATTCGTTCAATTAGTTAACAACCTTTTTGATGTGTGATTTTGAATGTTTAATTGTGTCGGTGTTACCTTCAATATTTATATTCAGGGCCGTTGTATGGCTGTTTCCATTTTATCAATACCGGAGGGGTGTCTTAGTTAGTTGAGCTTTTGGAAAAATACATGCACACGGTTTTAGATACATTGAGAATCAGCTGGGATTTTTAAGACCATTCTGAGACCTTGTTCATAGCTGATCTTGAGTTCTTGAGCTGCTTGGTATCTGTCACTTTTGAACATAGATGTGGCGTCATCTGCATAAAGCTAGCATTACATTGGGTGGGCAGCAGCTGGGAAGTCATTGATGTAAAGAGAACTGGAACAATTACTGGGGAGAATGATGAGCCTTGGGTGTCCTAGTTGATTTTCTCCACGCTCAGTATTGTATTATTGACTCTGACGCCGTTTCCGGCATGTCAGGTAGATTCCAGCCAGAGTAGAGTTCTTGATGAAGATTGAGCGTTCGATTTTCGGTTAAGATATCCCTGTTACCCTTGTATTCCACCTTCTTAAGATTATATGAAGAACTTAGACGTCACTGCTGTTAGAATGATGATAATTGACTCTGTATTTTTAGAAATATATGCAATTGAGAGGTTTATTTCTTTTGACAATGTATATTTTACAAATTGGCCATGAATTTGAAAGAGTGGTGCAGTAAGGAGAGGAGGGAGAGTGTAGAAGGATCAGTTTTGTATACTTTATCCAAACTTAAATCCTTGTACCCTCTCTTATTTTAAAAATGAAAAATACAATAAAAAGACTTGGTATAAAAAAAAAAAAGATATCCCTGTGTGTATCAAAAAGCTTTCTTAAGTCAAGGAACCGCTCCTAGCTCCTCCTCTATCAATCTTTAGTTTTAGTTTTCCAAGAAGAAAACAGACCCTTTTTCCGTAAGTGATGCTTTCTAAATCCAATTGCATTTGATGGAGTTATAAAAATATAGTTAAGATGTCACAGTTGTTTCTACTACACCTTTTCCAACACTTTAGACACGACTGGCAAGATGCTTGGCTGGTCTGTAATTGCTTATTTCTGTTGGATCTCAGATTTAAGGATTGGTGTGATCACTGATGTTTTCCAGAAGTCTGGAAAAGTACTTGTGTTTATTGATTTGTTGATTATGGTGGTAATAGGACATACCAGTGATGACTCTTTGTGATTTTTATAATTAATGTACTCAGGCCAAATGCATCTTGACACTAAATTTTTGAAACCACCAAGTATTTTCAATTGTTCTTGTGATACTGGACTTAGACTAAACGTTGGTTCTATTACTGAAACAGGCATTACAGCAGGCTGGATTGTAACAGGAGACAGTGTCTGTAATCAGAGTTTATGCAGAGAGGTCACAAAATATCTGTTGAAGGCATCTGCAATATCTAAAGGGTCATTGGATGGACCCTTCTTTAATTTTACTTCACTAATGTTAAATGTTGCAGTAAAGCATCCTGCCAGTTTATGAATGCTGTGTCAGACTTCTTTTGCATTACCTTTTGAGTTAATTATAGCATTCATGAGAAGAAATGAGCTTTACTTGTATCTAGTTCTGTAATAACTTTATTCCTTAGTAGAGTAAACAGCAATCTATTGGAGGTTGATTAGTTCTCATAGACATTTAAGTTCTTCATTTCTCTATTTCATCAGTTTCAGATTTTGTCATTCAGCTGGAGGCAGATGCTTTTTTGGTGCCTTGCTTTACCTCTTTTTCGTTGAAACAATACATCCTGGAAGTATTTTATTAAATGTTTGATTTTCATTCACTTTGATCATGCAAAGATGTTACAGCCAATTCCACTCCTTTCAAAGTTGTCTCTAAGTTCACTTTGTGGTATTTTTACCTGCTTCACTGGTTTATTACGGGGGCACAAGGACCTGTGTTTGGGTAGTTTCCTTGAAAAAAGAATTAAATTAGGATCTGATGGACCCGGTGTTGATTGTAAGTTTTATAAATTCTTTCTTGTCTATTAGAGAGGAACACTGGAGTCTATACATTATTCCGTTGATTTAGTTATTCTTGTTAGTCCTTGTATTAGTTGTACAAGATCATGTCTGGTATTACAGCTGATTCCAGTTTCTTAAACTACATTTTATCGCAGTTTATTGAAGTCTACATAAATGAGAGATTTCCCCTTTTCCAATTTACTGCTTTAAAATGTCCTCAGTTGCTCATAGAGAATTCATTGAGAGGATGATGGAGACCTATTCCAATTAGTATAATGGACATTTGAGGAGAGGCTTACAGTGATCCATTAATTCTAAATGGTTAGAAATGTATGTGTGTTGACTGCACTTTGGTGATCCTTCAAATAGAACATTACCCCTCCACCCCTACCCTCTGTTCTGTCCCTTCTAAAAACCTTGTATCCTGGTACAGACAGGACTCTGTTAAGCAGAGGAAGTCAATAGTTGATTCATTCAGAAGATTCTGTATTTGATCACATTTGGGGTGTGATGCTCCGGATATTAATACTGACCTCCCAGCAGCCCTTTAGTTTGTCTTTCTACACCATAAAATTCTTGCGTTATTTGTCTGGAAAAACTTTGTAGGATGCTTAAATATGATTCCTTTTTCACTTGATGAAGTAGTTTGACAGTATTAATCAGGGTAGAAATAGGGTTTGTTAAACCCATTTGAAACAAGTGTTCAGACTTGGTAGGGCAATATGAACCTGAATGGTGCCCATGTTACTGATCCAGCTAGGGCCGACGTCCTGGGCTTGGGTGGGACTGATGTTCCGGGCCCAGGTGTTGTGGACTTTGGTGGAACCAGTGTTCTGGATCCATGTGAAGCCGGTGTTCTGGATACGAGTGATGCCGGTGTGGCGGGTTTGAACGACCCGGTGCCTCTGGTCCAGATGAAGCTGGTGTTATGAAGCATTGGATCGGTATTCTGGTTCCAATTGAAACCAGTGTTCTGAAATCCAGGTGAGCGGTGTTCTGGATCCTGGAGAAACTGATGCGGCAGTCTTGGGTGTTCTTGTTCCTGAAGTGACTCGGTGTTGCGGGTTTAGGTACAGCGGTGTTCTGGATTTCAGTTGAAGCTGGTGTTCTGGATCAGGTTACGCTGTTATTTCTAGATGTGGGTGGGGTAGGTATTCTGGATCCGGAGTGAAGCGGTGCTGCAGTCTTGCGTGGAGCGATTGTTTGCAGTTTAGGTGAACCAGGTATTGTAAACTTGGGTGCAACCAGAGTACTGGCTCTGGATGGAGCCAGTGATCTGGGCTTGAGTGGAGCTGGTGTTCCGGATCAGGAAATCCCGGTGTTATGGTGGGGCAGGTTCGGGCCTGCTAGGGCAGTCCCCTGGTGTTTGAGTGGGAGCCATTTCCAGACCTAGTTGATCATGGTATCACTGGATCTGGGGTGGAGCCGGTGCTCTGAACCTACGTGGAGCTGGCATCCTACTCCTGAGTGAAGCCTGTGTTTTAGGCCTTGGTGGAACCTCTCTCCTGGCGCTGGATAGCACCAAACTCCAGGCTTTGGGTGAAACCAGAATTCTGGATTTGGGTGCAGCTGATCCCCTGGTGCTGCAGGATTGAACAGGGGCCTCTGAGAACCGGATGAGAGGAGTAATCCCAGGGGCATGGTTTAGATTTTTGCCTTACATGGGGTTAGCATTATTGGTGCATCATAACTTGGCTTTGAGGTGAGCCGGTGGGGTGGAGTCACTGTGTAGTTGGGATGTTTGACATTTAGTGGGTTTTGCTAAGGTCAGCCCAGTGATGTTTCATTTTAGCGGTTTACTTTGCCGCGATGTGAAGTAGATCTGGGTGGTGCCTCAGCTCCGTGACTAGCAGAGTTGGTGAGCTAGTTAAAAGGGGGGGTATCCAAGGTGGTGTGCCAGTTTGCAATGGAGCTAACAAAGGCTGTAATTATCCAATAGTATTTGCTCCAGCTAACTGCAGGCCTACTTTAGACTTAGCCTGATTAGTAGTATCTATGTGCTCAATGTTTGAAAAAGAGGGGCCTGGGTTAATCTCAACATCCCCAGCTAGGAGCATAATCATCAGCAGGTGTAGAAGTCCCAACCAAGAAGTAGAAGGCTTACCATGTTTACCTTCAGTAGGTGGCCTGGCATAGCCATTCTCCAGAACTCTTGTGAAGAGAATGTGCTGACTCCTTGTAGCTGGAAAAAGGATTTGTTAGCTGTTGTTATCTTGATTTACCTCTTTTCGTAGGTATGTAAGGCCCGTCAGCAGGAAGAAGGCTATAAGTGCAGTTTGAGCAAGTATTGGAGGTAGAGACTGTAGTTTGTTCTTGTATTTAAACCAATTTTTGGGCAGGAAAGCTGGAGCTGACTGACTGTGTGTCTGCATCACGGCGGCCATCTTGTATTTTGAGTGACGCTCAAGTCATGATAGAACCAAATAGAAGCAAAAATCAAGGCAAAAAACCCAAACCATGACATGTAACGTGAAGAGTATCCGCCTACAGAACACCTGTAACATGTTGGTGAAATCCTCTTCTTAGGTGTTTTTGTGCTTGAGCTGATTCTTTTGGAATTAGCAGAGAAGTGGAAGTTGGTAACGGTCCTTTTTCTTGGCATGAGCCACTATACGCGGGATAGTCCTACACTTTGTAAAGGTCTTTTGCTAAACTCCAGTTATGAAATATAGTGGTCTGCTTCTCTGTTGTCTGATTTCTTGATCGTTGGACTGGGCATGTGTGGGACTAAATCTGACATGTCTGAATTCCCAGTTTTCAGCTAAGTCCTTGAACTTAGCACTGTCATTCTGAGGTCCATAATCTGAGATCACCACATCAGGTATCCAGTCATTGATTTCAGAGTGACGATGACATTGTGACACGGTGTCGTTCAGTTTCATTACCTCTGGAAACTTGGAAAAGTAGTCCATGCATGGGACCAGCTTTGATCCGTTGTAATGGAATAGGTCCATGCCCGGTCTGTCTGGTACTGGGTGTGATAGAAATGGTTCTTTTAGATCCCTGTTCCTGTACTCATTACAGACAGTGCACTTTGACACCATCTCTTCAATGTGTTTGGCCAAAAGGCAATTTTTTTGCACTTGACCATTCTTAACCATTGTTCTATTCTAGGCACTTTAGCATTGGGAGTAGGGTCATCTTGACCCACTAGACTGTGCTTTTTTCTTCAGTCTGTAGTCTTCTGCCATTCCATGATTATGAAATCATACCTTTATCACCTTGCTTTGTCATGGTAGGGAGAACATGTCAGTGTAAGGGGGGGGAGGGTCATAGGATAGCTGAAGGGTTAAATGTAATTTGTGAAGTTCTTGTCTCAGCCTTTGTCCAGCCTATGAACTTTGACCCTTTGACTATCAGTCCAGATGTCTATGTGATCTCTTCCTTGAATGTCCAACATGGCTGGATTTCTTTGTGAACAGCGTGTCGCTCTTTTGGTCGTCCTCTCTGATATCTCTCCTTGAGATGTTGGCGCTCTGGATCTTCTGCTGAGGCTTTCTTGAACTTCAACAACTTTTCATCTGAGACGGTCAGCGCTGAGGTGTAATCATGCTGACTTCCAGCTCTTTTTCCAGCAAATCTTCTTCTTTCTCTCTTAGAATGCCAGGTTTGTCAGCCACTTTCAGGCTGTATCTTTGGAATCTTAGGGAGCATTCCTGTGTAATCTCATGGGGGCTTGGTGCGGAGATTTCTTGATGATGCTCTCCAGTGGCTTGTGCTTCAGCCTGAATGTCTTTTCTGTACTGGTGAAACTTCTCACAGCCACACACAATTGTTAGCATCGCTTTTTCTATCTGAGCATATCTCTGCTGATGGTCAGTTAGTGCTCGTGATCTGTAGGCAACAGGTAGTCCATCTTGCAGTAAAACTGCTCCCATGTGACCGAGAGTGTTACTGGCTTGTAAACATCACAAAACTTCAGAGTTGGAGCCTTGGTGAGGAGCTGTTTGAGATATTCAAAGCTCTTTTTCTGTGCTTCTTCCCAGTCCCACTCTATGTATCTTTCAAGCAGCTGTCTTTGCTGGTGCTCTGATGTCTGACAGGATAGGTAGGAAGTTGGCCAGATACTGGACCATCCCTAAAAACCTCTGTAGTTCTCGTTTGTCCTGAGGTGGAGGCAGCTGCATCACAGCTCTTCCTTTTTCTTCATCTGGTTTCAGACCTTTATCTGTGAACATGTTGTTTGCTAGTTCTGATGAAATATTTGTTTCTATTCAGTTTCAGATTTGTTATCTTGCTCTGTCCAGCAGCTTTCTCAGTCTGTGATCATGTTCCACTTTCATGTCACCTCATACCAGCAAGTCATCTATGATGTCCTCAATCATTTGTGCTACCGCTCTCTGGAACACTTCAGGTGCTGATGAGATGCTGAAAGGTAGCCGTAGAAACCTGCAACATCCAATGAGTGTCTTAGATGTGCAGAGCATTGAGCGTTCCTCATCCAGTTTGATCTTCCAAAATCTTGATTAGCGTCAAACACAGAGGAGGATTTGGCGTTTGGACACAACTTCTTCCACAGTGAGCACTGAATAGTGCTTGGTTCATGTCTTTTGGATCCATTCATGAGCATAGTTTCGTGGGTGTGTCCACATTGACCATCTGACAGACCACACACTGGTACTAACTTTCATGTTTTTTATTCTCTGCAGTTCTTCTAGAACTGTCTCTCAGGGCTACAGGAATCCTTCTGGGTGTGACTGTGTGGTCTATTTGGATGTGATGCTGACTTGGCAAACAACCAAGACCATCACCAAACCATAATGTCTTGTTCTTTTCCAACATCATATACTTTCTGAACCAAGCCTGTAACCCGTCCAGCTGTAGTGCTCATGTCTTCCTCATGGATTTCAAGCTCAATCTTTTCCTTTGTACCCACAGATCAGGTGTTTCTTGCCTACTGCTGCCACCTTGTGACTGAAACAGGGAACTCGTTTTGTTTTACTTGCATGACATGAAGGGGTGACTTCCAGTGTAGTGAGAGTTTTCACAGACATTATAGCATTACAGTCTGCTCCTGTGTCCAGCTGACATGTCATGCTTTTTGTTGATCTTGACGTTTTCTGTCCAAATCTTAGTGTTTGAATCTCCATAATCCATCATGGCATTGACTTTTTAAACTTGAAATCTACAGAGAAAGAAGGGAAAGAAAGAGCTTGAAATCTGCTCATCTTAGCAAGTCTCATGTTAACTGTCCTAACTCAGTAGAAAGAGGTGCATGCACAATGCAAAACACCTATAAACACCTATAAACACCTATAAACACCTATAAACACCTATAAACACCTATAAACACCTATAAACACATATATAAACACCTATAAAACACCTATAAACACCTATAAACACCTATAAACACCTATAAACACCTATAAACACCTATAAAACACCTATAAACACCTATAAACACCTATAAACACCTATAAACACACTATAAACACCTATAAACACCTATAAAACACCTATAAATACCTATAAACACCTATAAAACACCCATAAACACATATAAACACCTATAAACAAACATAAACACCTATAAACACCTATAAAACACATATAAACACCTAAAAAACACCTATAAAACACCTATAAAACACATATAAACACATATAAACACCTATAAAACACCTATAAACACCTATAAAACACCTATAAACACCTATAAACACCTATAAACAAATATAAACACCTATAAAACACCTATAAACACCTATAAAACACCTATAAACACCTATAAACACCTATAAAACACCTATAAGACACCTATAAACACATATAAGCTACTATAAACACCTATAAACACATATAAACACCTAAACACCTATAAAAACACCTATAAACACCTATAAAACACCTATAAACACATATAAACACCTATAAAACACCTATAAACACCTATAAACACATATAAACACCTATTAACCCTTGTGCTATCTTAGATGACCCCCCCTTCCATTGACGTGTTCTCTCACTGCTGACAAAGGTGGATAAAAAGGTGGAAGAATTTCATGTAATCCATGGACACCAGTGAAGATCACAGATCATTGAAGAAAAAAGGTTCAGAGCTCTGTCTAGTGGGTCTAGATGACCCCAATCCCAATGGTAAAGTGCCTAGGATAGAACAAGGGTTACTCACCTATAAAACACAAATAAACACCTGTAAAACAGCTGCAATACATTTGTAATACACTCAAAATGTGATTGTGATAATACATTTCCACTCGTGAAAGAAAGATCTTTGGTTTACATCGCCTCTTCCTCTTTCAGCAGGTGAATCACATCTTCGTCAAGCGGCACAGACATCATCCCAAAGGCTCGGATGAAGACCCTGAAGATGTCTGTGGTCATTGTGCTGTCCTTTGTGGTGTGCTGGACGCCATACTATCTGCTGGGGATCTGGTACTGGTTCCAGCCTGACATGCTACGTGTCACACCTGAGTACGTCCATCATATCCTGTTCGTGTTTGGGAACCTGAACACGTGCTGCGATCCTGTTATTTATGGATTTTACACCCCCTCTTTCCGTGCTGACCTGGCGGCATGTTGCCGCTGGTCAAAGGAAAGCTCCTCCCCCGTCTCTCTGAACAGACTGTCTAGCAGACCCGGTCCTCACAGTGGGGAGCATGAGCCTCAGTGATCCTATGGATGTCGCTGAGCACTGGACCGCTCCTTCGCTTGCAGAGAGGATGACCTCCGTCCTGTTAACGCTTGGGCTATCCTAGGCACTTTAACATTGGGAGTAGGGTCATCTAGACCCCACTAGACAGTGCTCTGAACCTTTTTTCTTCAATGATTTGTGATCTTCACTGGAGTCCATGGATTCCATGAAATCTTTCCACCTTTATCCACCTTTGTCATGGTAGGGAGAACACCTCAATGGAAGCTGATCCGATTTTTGATTTTAGTTCCTGTTTTTTGTCATTTGCTCATATATGAAAAATGGAATGCCCCCCATGTTTGAACTCTTTAAAACATCAGTCAAAACAGTTTTTCTACTGGACTTTTATTTGGTTTAAAGACTAAAAAACAGCAGAAAGAAGCGACAGACACGAGGGAGGTCAGAGCCAGAACAGGCGTGTTTCCATCATCTTCAGTCATTTCAGGTTAAAGACGCTTAAAGCTTTTATTCTGACACACTTGGAATAGAAAATGTAATGTATGTATTATTAAAGCATTGCGGTTCTCATTGGTTCTAGCCTTTATCTCTACAGTTTCTACAGTTGCAGGACTTCTGTAGATCTCTGTCTGCAGAAGTTCTGCTTTCTTCTATCGTACTGTTTGATGCCACAGCTGCTTCAGGTTCAGCGTGGCGACCATTCTTCAATTCAAAACTTCTACCAACATTTTCATTCAACTACAACAAAAAGTCAACAAACACTAGAGTCATCATCAATGTACAAACATTTTGGTAGGTTGTCCTGATGACAGAGCATCAAGACTCAACTGAAAGTTAAAGGTTCCAAACTAAAATGTTTGGAACCATAATGTCATCAACCAGAGGTCAAGGACCACCCACTGGGATGTTCAAAAACCAGGAGGAGGGTGGGACCTGGACCTGTGTCTCTGGAGAAGCCAAACGAAAATGTCTGCTGTCCTGGTTGACTCCTCCCACCTACAGCAGCTGCACGTAAAGGTACAGTGAGGGTAAAAGAAGTATTCAGTCAGCCATCAGCTGTTCAAGTTCTCCCACGGAAAAATATGAGTTTGGTCTGTGATGTTCATCATAGAAAGACTTCAACTGTGAGTCCGAATGAGAGGAAAGAATCCAGGAAAACCGTCGTTGAATTTTCAGGACATAGTTGTTAAATTCCTCAGTAAAAGTATTCCGTCATCTACAAACATCTGGATTTCTGCTCCTCACAGCCTGGACCTCCTCTAGGAGGCTCCTCTGTCCTCCACCTGCAGTAATGACACCTGTTGGAACCTCAAGCTCTCGCATCCTTAGAACAGCAGTGTGAAGCACGGGGTGGAAGCATCATGGTCTGTAGAGGCTCCGTGTGAAGGAAGGATGAATGCAGATTTTGGACAAACACCTCTTTCCATCATTGAGGACATTGAAGATGAAACGTGTCGGGATCTTCCAGCAGGACAGTGATTCTAATCACATCACCATGGCAACCAGGGAGGGGCTTCATGAGAAGCACTTGCAGGTTCTGGAGGGTTCTAGCCAGACTCTGGACCTGGGTCCAACAGAGGATCTGTGGAGGGACCTGAAAGTCAGCGTTTCTATCCCAGCATGAAGAATGGACCGAAGCTGCTGAACATCACAGACCAAACTCTGATTTTTAGGCAGAGAACTTCTACAATAGGTGGCTGACAAGTTCGTGTTTTACCCCCCTTCAGTTGTATGTTGGTCTAAAAGATCTCCTAACTCATCTAGGATCGGCTAACAAGCTCTGAGATCCTGGAATTCCAGGTTGGATAAGTGACTATTGACAGGCCGGCTGCAGAAAACGGTCTGTATTTTCATGTGCAGTTGGAAATTCCCAGCAGAAGCAGATTTAAAGGCACAGTTCACAAGGCGTGTCCTCGGGACAAGCAAGGCCAGCAGGCTGGAGACAGAGGCTCTCAAGTCCTTCAGATCAAATAGTCAAGACAAACATCAGTAGAAACATCCAGTCAACTTCCAGGAGCAGGTATTTGGTCACAGAAGGCGTCCTGACCGGGTCCCACCCGTACGGGACCACAAACGTCAAACATGTGTTCTGTACAGCTGAGAGCAGCAAGAACTCGTTTTGGTTTTGATTGTTCTTCAACTCTCAACTGAAAGTAAAAGTAAAATGACGGAAAGCGATGAATTTTGGATCTTTGACTGAATCAGCAGTTTAAAGGTATTTAGTTAAAGCTCTGAGGTTTGTTTGTAAGCTGGCGCAGGCAATGACGCCCGCCAAGGCAAAGCATTCAACGAAATGCTTCTGTTCATCTCAGCTGCTTCTAACAGTTGTAGAGGTTTCCATGACGACCAGCATCGTCTGGCCATCAGTGAATCACGGCTGGAAGTCTGAGCTCATCGGCGTTCTTCAGTGTGCTTCAGGGCCTGAACTCTGAAGATTAAGAACTTTGGGGAACCTGGATCTGGGTTCCTTTTTAGGCTCATGGAGACGAGATCAAGCTTAGTGATCAAGTCTCGTAAAGGAAGAGCGTTTAATCCTCAAGGACCCCTTCTGGGTCTTAATGATACAATCTGCAGCGGATCGGTTCTTCTTTGCTCTGGTGGCAGTCAGGGTTCTGCAAGAACGAGCAAAACTATCATCATGAATGTACTCTAACTAGTTCAAGGCATTAGAACGTATTAGAACAGTGCCAGAACTGAAAAAGAACGTCAACTTCTACCAGAAGGAAGAACGAAAACCATGAAAACTTTTACAGAACGTCAGAGATCAAAGATAAAAAAATGTTCATTTCTATCTTCACCATCTTTCCTGCATGCTAAATATTCAAATGTGACACAGACTTTAGTGAGGCTTTGCTTCTGCGACCTCATTTCAGGAACGTTTCAAAGTCTGGTTTAGCTATTATACTTTTTCATCTCTAATCATTTTAATATTATTAAAATCCAATATATAACAAATAACTCTCAGTTCTGAGATGAAATTTCTGGATATCAACATCTTCTGTTTTGGATTAAACAAAATGAAGCCTTTAGGAGACTACCGTTTTTGCTCTGGCTCTGACAGCCTGGGAGAAAACCATCTTATAGAGGATAAGGAAAATAATGAATCATTGGTGGTGGTTTCAGACATGTGGCGCTGATGAGAGTAGGCTTCCTTTAGACACACTTTTGAGGTAGTCGTTACAGCTGTAGCTAATGAGAGATCAGGGTTATGATTTGATATTCCTTTGAAATAAAGTTTAGAAATGAGGTCCTCTATACATCTCTACTTAGCTTTCATTGACTTAGAGAAGATTCTTGGGAACATCTGGATAATCTGCTAGTAGGTAAATAATTACCAGATCATGGTGAAGATGAAGTCTTCACACAGGTGAAGAACTCTATCTGAACATTCAACTTTGTAAACAAAGAATAAATCTGAGATGTTGGATCGTGAGAATCTGATGAATGATGAGTCTGTTGAAGTCTGACAAGTCTAATTAAGTCTGATAAGTCTGATAGAAGAATCGATGAAATTAGTGAGATCTGGTAGAGTCTAATGAAGTCTAATTGAGATCAGTAGTCTGACCAAGTCAATTGATGTTAGAGACCTGATAGGGTCTGATGGAGAGTCTGATGGGGGTCTGATGGGGTCTGATGGAGGTCTGTGGGGGTCTGATGGGGGTCTGATGAAGGTCTGATGGAGGTCTGATGGGGGTCTGATGGGGGTCTGATGGAGGTCTGATGGGGGTCTGATGGGGTCTGATGGGGGTCTGATGGAGGGTGTCAGTCAGTCTGATGGGTCCAGAGTGGGGTCTGATGGGGTCTGATGGGGTCTGATGGAGGTCTGATGGAGGGTCTGATGGAGGGTCTGATGGGGGTCTGATGGGGTCTAATGAAGGTCTGATGGAGATCTGATGGGGGTCTGATGGGGTCTGATGGAGGTCACAGTGGAGGTCTGATGGGTCAGATGGGGTCTGATGGAAGTCTGATGGGGTCTGATGAAGGTCTGATGGAAGTCTGATAGAGTCTGGTGAGGAGTCTGATGGAGGTCTGATGGGAGTCTGTTGGGGTCTGATAGAGGAGTCTGATGGGGGTCTGATGAGGGTCTGATAGAGTCTGATGGGGGAGTCTGATGGAGTCTGATGGGGTCTGGTGGAGAGTCTGATGAGATCTGATGGAGAGTCTCATGGGGAGTCTCATGAGGTCTGATGGAAGTCTGATGTTAGAGGTCTGTTGGGAGTCTGATGGAGAGTCTGATGAGAGTCTGATGAGTCTGATGGGGTCTGATGGAGGTCTGATGGGGTCTGATGGGAGTCTGAGTAAGTCTGGTGGGAGTCTAATGAAGGAGTCTGATGGAGGTCTGATGGGGGAGTGCAGTAGGTCTGATGGAGGTCTGATGGGGTCTAATGAAGGTCTGATGGAGGTCTGATGGGGGTCTGATGGAGGTCTGATGGAGGTCTGATGAGGTCTGATGAGGGTCTAATGAAGAAGGTCTGATGGAGGAGTCAGTAGGGGGTCTGATGATGGAAGTCTGATGAGAGTCAGTGGGGGTCTGATGGGGGTCTGATGGGGGTCTGATGGGGGTCTGAAGGGGTCTGATGGGGTCCTAATGAAGGTGCAGTTGAGGTCTGATGGGGGTCTGTGGGGGTCTGATGGAGGTCTGATGGGGGTCTGATGGGGGTCTGATGGAGGTCTGATGTTGGTCTGATGGGGGTCTGATGGGGGTCTGATGGGGGTCTGATGGGGGTCTGATGGAGGTCTGATGGGGGTCTGATGGGGGTCTGATGATGGCCCTATAAACATATGATGGAGATCTGGTGAAGGTCTGGTGGAGGTTTAACTGATGTCTTACAGATGTCTGGTTGTGTTGTCTTAGTTCCATACTCTCTGGAGTTTGACCTTTATGGCCTCCAGTGCCATTTTCGGGGGGTGGGGGCTTCCATGTTTTGCTGCAGAAAAAGCTGACAGGAAAGAACGAGTGGAACAATGAGGTAAGGATATAATGGAGGAAGGATAAAAAAACAAAAAAAGACCTGAAAAGATAACGGTGAGGCTCTCACTTCCGCCTGTAGCCCAGCATGATGAAGAGCAGGAAGCAGAGGATGCAGGCAAGACCGCTGTGGACACCAACCAGCAAGGCGGAGGTGGAGTTATTTGACTGGTCACAGTTACAGGTGGCAGCAGCTGAGGGGAGAGCAGCCGTTAGGTTGAAGTGGTTGAAGATGTCAAAGTACCAGCAGAACAAACCATCTGTACCTGCTGTAGCTCCTGCCTCAGACAGGGACACCAGACGGCTGGTAGATCGGCTGTCGCCGTTTCCATTGAACGCAACTAGTTGAACTTTGTATAGACCTTCAGGCTCTGTGGAAGGAAGAATCAGTAATTGCTGTGGTGATTATACGTTCATGCTCCTCCCTTCCTCACATCTAACACATGCTAAAATGATTTTTTATATTCTGGGAAACAAAAGATTTTTATTTCAGTTTTAGTCATGAAGACAAATTAGGAGGTTTTGTTGGCGGTGGAGCAGGTACCACCTGTGAACCTGCAGGTCATGACAACACCATTCAAAGCTAATGAAACCAACACGTAGACACGGACATGGAACCAGGAAAAGCAGGTGAACTCACCCAGGTGTGAGACGATGTGGGTGTTGATGTGTGCAGGGACAATCTCTTGCCCCTTAATGTCTGGGTTGGAGACCCCATGGTAGGTCAGTTTAAGGCCTTCCAGTTTTCCGGGTTTACTGGGCAGTTCCCAGTACACCTGTATAGCAGTCTGGTTGAGGACTTTTGTGAAGAAACTCAGAGGATCTGGAACTGAAGTGGAACAGAAAGATGTGTTTAGCTGTGAAACAAAGCAGTGAAGAAGACTTCCTGTGTGCAGAGACCTACCGCCCCCCAGTGTCGTGGCTGTGACAGTGCTGGACTGCTGGCTGCTCCCCAGAGCAGTGTAGGCTTTCAGGTAGATGGAGTAGGTGGTGGCAGCATCCAGATTGTTTAAGTCGTGAGTGAAGGTGGTTTTACTCACTGCCTCCTGTAGCTCTGCACTGTCTGGTTCTGGTTATGTGACAGGAAGTAGAACATGAGTGAGAAACAGGTGAATGTTTGGTTGAGACTCCACCAAAAACCAAGGAGTTCCCAGGAGGCAAATGAACACATAGGTAAGGTGGTCCTGATGTTCAGCAACCTCACACCTGTTTCCAGGCAGGTCCAGGTCTGTGTACAAATCCAGAATCTGAGATCCAGAGACCCTACCACAAACACCCCAGAACTTGAGGAAGACTGTTTAGCCAACCTTCTGAGGGGCCTAGAACCTGTCAGTGTCTGGTGGCTGTTTCTCACCTCCCAGTCGTCGGATGTGCAGGACGTATCCGATAATCTGCTGGCCGACCCGTTCCTCTGGCTGGTCCCAGCTCAGCTGGAGGCCGCTGGATGTCAGGGGCGTGGCCTGAAGGCCCGTTGGGGGGGCAGACATTTCTGGGCCCTGGCTGATGGCCAACCGGGCACTGGCCTGGTTGGTTCCGGCAGTGTTCTCAGCAATGCACTGGTAAATGGCCTCGTCTTCGGGGGTGATGCGGGTGATGGCGAGGGTCCTGGAAGGAACGACAGAGTTTCAGTCTGGGAAGAACCTTTCGGTCTGACGGACTCTGCCAAAACTCTCACGTGTTCCCGTTGGTGAGCTTGACGTTTCCACCGGGATTCAGCAGTTTGCCGTTCTTCAGCCAGATGAGATGTGGCTCAGGGACGCCGGTGGCTGTGCAGCTGAAGACTGCACTGCCCCCTGTTGGTCTGGAGACAGACTGAGGCCACTGAACAAACTCTGGAGGAGCTGGAACACAAGCAGATCATGAGCCTGCTGCTCTGTTTGACAACATAGTCTGACCTACAGGGGGCACTCCAGGCCACCGGGGGGCACTGTGGGTTCAGGGACACAACAATCTAGACCAAACCCTGACCAACTGACTGCTGAATCATCGGACCACAGCCCGTCTGATTGACTGATGGTTTGATTGGAGCATCTGTGTGGGGGAGGGGAGACTGGACCTTTGATCAGCTGCTTGATTCAGTCAGGTGAGGAGAGCTCCTTTACTGAGCTCCTCCCACCTCGCCACCTGCTGTGGTTCAGACGAGGTCTGGCGTCTGGTTTCAACCAAGTTTTTCTAGAGACACGTTCTGAACTGCAGCCAGGAGCCTTTGGGCTCACAGTCCCATCCTTGACTCAGTTCTGGTGGGTCCAGATGTTCCGACTCAACATCAAAACATTTCTGCAGAAAGAGCAGACAGGTTCTCTTCTGCTTTGACCTATGACCTCTGCTAAAGACTGATTTTATGTTGTTGAGCAGTGAAACCAGTGAAAGCAGGAAGCGGGTTCTCTGAGACAGAACCTTTTCTGAACCTGGTGGTTCCTTTGGTTCTGCTACTGCAGACCTTCATCAGCGTGAGAAATTCACATTGAACTTGAACTTCTTTGTGTCTGACCTTTAACCCCAGCCCGTCTGACGGACAGGTGCTGTCTCGACTTTGCAGCCTTGTCGCCATAAGAACACAGACACATGCCTCCATTACCTCTTATAACCGCAGGATGCCCCTCCCTCCTCCCACAACCTAAATGCAAAGATGGGGCAGGGGTCAAAGGCCAAAGGGGGTCTTTATTTGTGTGTTTGTGAGTATCCCTTTTGGGGGGGTCATTAAGAGACAAAAGAAGTTGATTTATGGGTAGACTGAACCCTCCAGCATGAGAGCAGAGCATAGACTGCACCCACACCCCAGAAGCCCCGCCCCCACGATGAAGATGAGGATAGACGAGCTTCTTCTCTGCACAGACGTCTGCGCAGATATTGTGTCTGCCCAACTGCTGCTGAGAGTTTTCAGGGTGAAACCTGCAGAATCCGGATCAGTTTTCTCAGAACAGTACTGACTAGATGGACCTCAGCCGGGGGGGCATCCAGACGTGGGAAAGGAGGTGGTGAGGAGCAGACAGACGGAAAAAAGTCCCCTTTGTAAAGTGGCTCTGTTCTCATGCTAATCCACATTCTAATGAAGCACATACGCACACAATGAGCCAAGTGACCTCTGACCCCGCCTCCCCGACCTCGAGCTGAGTGGCAGCAGGGCGAGGCCCTTAAAAAAACTCCAGAGATAGAAGAAACAGACGAGTAGGTCGGATAGTTAGAAGAGACGGATGAAGGACGAAGGATCGGGGGACGAAACCAAACCTCCCTAAAGGTTCTCCGCTGTTCCTCAAGGTTCCTGCATTTTCTTTCTCCTCAGTTCTTCTGCTGCTGACGTTTGAAATGTTAAACTAAAGAACATTTGGAATATTTTCCATCTGAGCGGGTTTTATAATGTCTGGAACCAGTTCTCCTCCATCATGGTTGGAGTCCACAAACAGGTGAAGCACCTACTCTAACGGGGGGGGGGGGACCAGCCTACAGCGGCCTCTGGGTGTAGCAGAGCTTTAAATGTGAGCCATGAAACCCCGGTTCTGGGACAGGATGACCCGCTTTTAAAGAGAAACCAGGACAGATGAACCACAGCCCGTCTGCTGCAGAGAGGTCCACAGACTGGACCTCTGGTTCGGGTTCAGGCGGTGTGGGCTGCTGACACATACCTTGGACCACGAGCCGTCCCTGTGCAGTTCTTCTGGACCTGCTGCCGGGTCGGTTGGCTGAACAGACGTAAACTCCAGAATGCTGCAAGGTGGCATCAGAGATCATCAGGTTCCCCGTTCCCAGAACCTGGACCCCTTCCACCCCAATGGACCGACCATCTGAGGAGACCAACACAGGCAGGAAGTGATCAGTTCTGAGAGTCGGGTCAGAGTTTAGCCCTTGTCGGGTCTGGGTCTGGTTACCGAGGCGGCTCCAGGACACGATGGGGCGGGGGTTTCCTGTAGCAATGCACTCCAGGATGGCAGTCTGATGGATGTTGATGGTGAGGTTCTGAGGACCGGACAGGATGACGGGTTCCTTGTAGGTTCTGGATCCTGCAGCTGCACCCAAAGACCCTCGTCAGTGAAGAGGCAGGTGAGGGGAGGAGCTAAACTGGGATTTCTGGGACCCTGGTGTGGTCTTACCGGTGACAGACAGCTGGGCTTCGTGACTGAATCGTATGTTGGCGATATTAGAGGCGACACATCTGAAGAAGCCGCTGTCCGAACGCTGAACGCCGGTGATCTGAAGCACGCCGTTGGGCAGCAAAGTGTACCTGCACACACAGAGACCTAAGCCCCCTGCTCCAGCCTTAGTGCGGACCCCCCATCTTTCTTGCACTCACCGGGGGTCCTTAGTGCTCAGGGGGCGTTGGTCCTTCTGCCAGGTGATGTTGGCTTCTGGGACCCCTCTCACTTGGCAGCTAAGTCGGGCCACACCCCCTTCATCCACCAGCAAGGACTGTGGGTGGGACAGGAACCTGGGCAGGGCTGTGGGGGTGGGGGTGGTTAGTGATGATATGTGTTTGTGCACAGGTATGATAGGTGGGGGGAACTCACAGGCCAGCCTCACGTGGGCCTTGCGGCTAATCAGCATGCCGTAGCGGTTCTGAGCGGCGCACTCGTACTCCCCCGCGTCCGTCTCGTTGCTCTCACGCCGTTTGGAGAAGTTTCTTATGAGCAGCGTGCCGTTGGCGAGTATGGCCGTCCTGACGCCCGCTGCCACGGGAACACCGTTACGTCTCCAGGTGATGGTGATGGGACCTTCCCCTTCAACCTGGCAGTTTAACATGAGGGGGCGGTCCCTGACTGCAATGATGTCATCAGGCTCCATCAGGAAAGCCAATTCAGAAGCTGCAAAAACACCTGAGAGAAGGAAAGGTTCGGGTCAGTCCAATGAATAAAAAAAGACAGAAAGCACGGGGGGGGGGGCGATGTCGACCCGCTGACCAACATCTGCAATCTATCCTTTCAAACAGGAACTTTTCCTCAAAAAATGAAACTAGCTAAAGTAATCCCATTACACAAACATTACAGACCAGTGTCTTTACTCTGACAATTCTCAAAAATACTCAAAGTTTTCCTCACAAGGCTGGAAATTCTGTAGAGAAACAGAAACTAATGTTCAACAATCAATATGGTTTCAGAAAAAAACAGACGATTACACAGCATACGACAAAATTATAAATGTCACTGACAATAAAGAGATCACAGGAGGAGTGTTGATGGATCTGAAAAAGGCTTTTGACACTACTGACCATAACATTTTAGTAAACAAACTGGAAAGATCTGGAACACGAGGACCAGCATTAGAATGGTTAAACAGTTACAACAACAGGCAGCAGTTTGTCCAACTGGATGACTGTCAATCATCCCTGCTAAATTTAAGCTGTGGAGTTCCACAAGGGTCAATATTAGGCCCCACACTGTTCATCCTTTACATTAATGTTACATTTACATTTATATCCTGATGACACAAGTACAGTCTGTACAGACCCCAGGAAACTGTAAAAACAGTAAATACAGAATCAGATCAACTAAAACAATGGTTTGACAAAAGTAAACTCTCACTCAGTGTTTTATTGTTAACAAAACTAGATTCATGATTTTCTTAAATCGCCACATTCCTGCAGATGTAGAAATAAAAGTAGCAATTGATAATCCTGTTCTGGAAAGAGTAACTATAATAAAGTTCCTTGGAGTAATTCTGGACGACAAAATTGCTAAAAGCATTGCAGTGTTGGGAAAACGCATCAAACTCTCACAAAGCACGTCTACTAATATATTCATCCAGAATACTACCATAGTTACAGTACAGTGTAGAAGTTTGGGGAAATACTTATAAAACAAACCTACAGTGTTTAAACCTTGTGTTATCCTAGGCACTTTAACGTTGGGAGGTGGGTCATCTAGGCCCACTAGACAGTGGGTCATCTAGGCCCACTAGACAGAGCTCTGAACCTTTTTTCTTCAATGATTTGTGATCTTCACTGGTGTCCATGGATTACATGAAATCTTTCCACCTTTATCCACCTTTGTCATGGTGGGGAGAACACCTCAATGGAAGGGGGGGGGGTCATCTAAGATAGCACAAGGGTTAATATATTATAAAAAAGCTGTTGGAATAGTTCATGGAGTGGATTATGGGACACATACAAATAGACCATTTTTAAAAGTTCATTGAAATTATGGGATGTAGTGAAACTGAAAACAGCTCTCATGCATAAAGACGGAAATAACTTATTACCTATGAACTTCCAACAAATGTTCAAGGACAGAGACGTACAACTTAAGAAATCAGCTGAACTTCAGAAAGCAGAACATTCGTACTACAAAAACAAATGATCAATGTGTGGATTTATGAAACAGACTGGATGAAGGTTTAAAACAAACCAAATGTTTACATGAATTCCAAAACCTACAACATCTCACTGATGGACCTGAACAAGACCGGAAATGATCCATAAATGTCACTTCCGCAAAGGTGCTGTGCAGAATGTCATGTGAATGTACATCGGGAAAATAAGTATTGAACACGTCACCATTTCTCTCAAAAAACATATTTCTAATCGAGCTATTGACATGAAATTTTCACCAGATGTCGGCATCAACCCAAGTAATGCACACATAGAAAGAAATCCAAACATTTATGTCCATAAATGAAGTTATGTGGAATAAAGTGAAATGGCACAGGGAATAAGTATTGAACACATGAAGAAAAGGAGGGGTAAAAAGGTCTGGCAAGCCAAGAAAGCAGCTGGAGTTTGTCAGTATTCAGAAGGTTAACCTGCCCCCTATTAGAGCAAAGTAATATCAGCTGGTATAGTCCTGATTGATGCCTTTTAAAAAGGTTTCTCACCAGCAAGGTGTTAGACAAGAAGCATTGCATGATGGGTAAAAGCAAAGAGCTGTCCAAAGACCTACGCAACCTTATTGTTGCAAAACACAGTGAAGGCATTGGTTACAGGCGCATTCCTAAACTTCTGAAAGTTCCAGTGAGTACCATTGGGGCCATCATCCGGAAGTGGAAAGAACACGGCATTACCATAAACCTGCCACGGCCAGGTGCTCCTCGCAAGATTTCAGACAGAGGAGTCAGAACAATCATCAGAAGGGTTCTCCAACAGCCCAGGACCACTCGTGGAGAGCTTCAGAAAGACCTGGAATCAGCAGGTACCGTTGTTTCAAAGAAAACAATAAGTAATGCACTCAACCGCCATGGCCTCCATGCACGCACACCACGCAAGACTCCATTTTTGAAGAAGAAGCATGTTGAAGCTCGTTTGGAGTTTGCAACACAACATTTGGATAAACCCATGACATTCTGGGAGAAGATACTCTGGTCAGATGAGACCAAAATTGAACTCTTTGGATGTCATAAGACACAACATGTTTGGAGGAAAAATGGCACCGCACATCACCCCAAAAACACCATACCAACAGTCAAGTTTGGAGGTGGGAGCATCATGGCGTGGGGCTGTTTTTCAGCATGTGGTATTGGTAGACTTCATATCATTGAAGGAATAATGACTGGAGAAAAGTATGGAGACATTCTTGATCAGAATCTGCTGTCATCTGCCAGGCTGCTGAAGATGAAAAGAGGGTGGATCTTTCAGCAAGACAACCATCCCAAGCACACAGCCAAGGTAACACTCAACTGGTTGAAGAAAAAGAAAATAAAGCTGCTAGAATGGCCCAGTCAATCACCAGACTTGAATCCAATTGAAAATCTTTAGAAAGAACTGAAGATCCGGGTTCCCAGAAGAGACCCCCGGAACCTTGAAGATCTGAAGGCAGTTTGTGTGGATGAATGGGCCAAAATCACACCTGAGTAATGTATTCCACTGGTTTCTCCATACAGGAGGCGTCTAGAGGCTGGAATCACCAACAAAGGTTTTTGCACTAAGTATTAAATAAATTTCAGTAAGCGTGTTCAATACTTATTCCCTGTGCCATTTCACTTTATTCCACATAACTTCATTTATGGACATAAATGTTTGGATTTCTTTCTATGTGTGCATTACTTGGGTTGATGCCGACATCTGGTGAAAATTTCATGTCAATAGCTCGATTAGAAATATGTTTTTGAGGGAAATGTTGACGTGTTCAATACTTATTTTCCCCGCTGTATAACATGAACAAAACTGTCAACAGAAACACACAGATCATCAGGTGTTGTAAAAAAGGGGCGGAGTCACACACAGTTGGTCTTTAAGCTCGTGTCTCATCTGTCTATTTCAATCTCTTCTCTTTGTTTTCATTTGTGTTGGAAATAAAGAAAATTGAATTGAATTCAAAAGACAGAGAGCCGGATCAGAACCTGCCAGAACTTCTTCATGAATTGAAGCGAACTAGAAGAAGTTCAGGTTTCTCGTTGGTTCTGTGGACTGAGAGTCCTGGTTCTGATGGTTCCTGTAGATCCAGAACTTCATGATCTTCTTCAGAAATAAAAGAAGTTCCATCAGAGAGGAAATTCAGGACAACCTCCAGACGGTTTCAGAAAGCACATTTTCAGTGGTTGCTGAACCAGAACTTCTCGAAGTCTCTTTGGACGTCCAGAACTCCCTGAACGAGCATCAGGAACATCTTTCTGTGGATCTTCAGCTTCTCCTTCCGGTTCCAACCCGACTCTTTACAGAGATGTTCAGATTCTTCTCAGACCACGTTACTCTGGATTTAAGATGCTCTTCACTTTTGTTTTCAAATATTCTGTTGGTCCAAAAGTTTGACCTAATGACCTAATCTGACCTTTGTAGAAGAACAGGAACAGAACCAGAACTCCTGTTTACGATCTCTGCCTTCTCCATGCTCATCTTGACCTGTGAGATGGCGTGATGACCTGGTAGACTAGTAACCACTGGTCTCAGTCGCTTAGCCAACCCGGTTCTGTAGAAATACTAAGTGGAAGCGTTCACATCTGCTTGACGGCTCATGAATTCTGCATGTTCTGACCAGCACTGGGTCCAGAGCTGAACCTGGAACTGGCTGTTTTTGGTTCTGACCCACTGCATCTTTGGATCACCCCCCCCCCAGCACTGGACTCCAATGGACTGCAGGTTCTGCTCTGATTCTATTGATGATCGGCTCTTATGGCCCCCTGCTGCCCATCCCCCCACCCCATCCACATGAACACAAACGCATCATCTGCCCCCTTTTCAACTTGAACTCATCGGGTGACTTTCCCAAACCCTTCACCACCCCACCCCCCCATTCCAAATCCCCATCAATCAGTCACCCCCCCCCCTTGTCCCAGCTGCTCTTTCAGAAGATGCTGTGGGAGGAGGGACCGTGAACGTGACCCGAGTGATGGCAACAACAAAGACAACAAAAAGAGATCCAGACACAACACACACACACACACACACATACACACACACACACATACACACACACACAGCCCAGAACCAGAAACCGTGCTGACACCTCCCCAGACTCAAAGTCCAGAACCAGACTTACCCATCTGTCTCATCTGCTCTGAGTTCTGAACCCTTCTGGACTTTGTTGGAGCAGAACTGCAGAACCCCCACCACAGGAACATGACCCAAACCCAGACCACTAAAGTTCTTCCGGACCTCAGAACTGGTGAGGCTGTGGTTCTAGAACTGGGTCACACATCCAAAGATGATGGTTCTGCAGAACTGGAGACTGTCTCCATCAGCTGCTGTCTTAAAGTCTGACATCGGAACCATTTCGGGTCCAAATCCTGATGGTTTGGCTGATTAGATTAGAGGCAGGACATGGGGGGGTGGGGGGTCTGATCTCTGAACCCAAGGACTGGTTCTAAGGTTCTGGTCTGAATAAGGAGTCCAAGTTGCAGCAGACACAAATCCAGCCTAGCCCAGTTCTAGTGAAGTCCTACAAAAACCCAGACCTGCTCCTGGGGGGTACAGACAGCATGACCCCCCCTCCTGAGAACCAGGCTTCTGAAAGCAGGATAAGGATTGCAGTCGCCTCCCATCTGGGTCCTCTGAGCTGCCCCCCGACCTGACCTCTACATCACCACCACCACCCCCCCACTGGGGGCGTGTGACGTTGCACGCTCACATTTGACCATGAACTTCACACTGACTGAACCATGCAGGTCCAATCTGCACCCCCAAACCAGACTGCCCCCCTCACACCCAGCCCCCTCTCTGCTCCCACCCCCCAGGGACAGATGTCCCAGTCTGGCCCTGACAACTACTCCCATGGAGGTCCACAGAGCAAGAACCGTGGTCTTCACGGTGCTGAACCCGGCCCGCTGCTCTCTGGACCTCTTTGCCCTCAGCAGGGACTTACAGGAGCCGCTTCAGCAAAAACTCATTGAATCAAATCTGGAACCAGACTGGGTCTGGTTTTTGGAGGAGTCTCCGTCTTCTACCTTCTAATCCAAACAACAACCCTGCAGGTCTAAGACCAACAAACAACCAACCATGAATGAGAAATGAAAAACCGTCGATGCAAAGAATGGAAGCGTGATCCTTCATCTTCATCTGAATCACATGAAGCCCCCAAACGCCACCAGAACCTGTGGTTCTGCTACAGGCTGGTTCTGAAACGTACCTGAGCAGCAGAGACTCAGCAGAATCATCCAGCTTCCTGTCGTCTTCATGTTGGTCCTCTTTGGACCCGAACCATTGGAGATGAAGGTCAGCAGCTTCTCCAGGATCCCGGCCTCTTCAGCCTCCTCCTTGCCTCCTCTTCCTCAGAGCTGCAGGAACTCAGATCTTTGCCACACTGACGTTCCCCCCAAACTGAGCCCAAGTCTGACTGGGCGGGGGCGGAGCAGATGCTGAGTGTGGGTGGGGGCTGATGTGGTGACGGCGACCCTGGGGGGGTTGAGATCCTGCCTGAGGTGGGCGTGTAGCTGCTGTGACGAGCAGAGGAGGAAGATGTGAAAAATAGACGGGCGGGGGCTAAACCGCAGCTGGGGGGGGGGTTGAGGGCTGAGGGTCCGGATTCTCGGATCAGGTTCAGTTATAAAGTCGGATCGTCATCGTCCAGATCAGGGGGGGGGACAAAATGAAGCAGAGGAGTCCGGGGCAGAAGTCAATATTTACCGACACTAACGGCCAAAGCTTGATGTTACAAAGATGAGAAATGAAAGTAGAAATAACGGACATCAGTGGTTTTCTTTCCTTATTCAAATAAATAAAGTCCGTCTCTCCCCGGATCCTTTCAAGGAAATCTTTGTCAAAGCCAACAACAAAAGAACCAAAAATAATGTCATTGAATGAAGCTCCAACATTTAACTCTGAACATCCCAGGCCTTGCAGCAGGAAAAGTGCATCAGAAACAGAAATATTCCAGCTGTACGTTGGTCTAAGCCAGATTCCTGCCATCTTCTCTTAGCTGCAGCTCCACCAAAGTCTGGGGTCAGACTGTGAGATTTTAGCAGGAATGTCCTCAAAGCCTGGCGTCCATCTTTCTTTCGGTCATTTCTTTGTGAAGTGCCAGGTTCCATGTCGCCGACCCTGCTGAGCTCTGATTGGGATGTCGTGACGGGTCGTCAGCTTTCCGGTTGACTCTGCCAGAACCACACTTTATCTCATAATCCAACGCTGCCAACTGCGGCGCCCAACGCTAATAACTCAGCGGGTTGTTATCGGTCAGTACAATGCAGCGATGGCCCAATAGGTATGTACGGAACTTTTCTGTCATGGCCCATTTAGGAGCCAAGACCTCCAGCTTCATAGAGCTGGAGGTCTGCATGTTGCACTCTTATGCCCCCTACTGGCAGAGGCAACGGGCCGCACCCTGCCACCCTGCTCCTGGGACAAAACTGCACCAAGGCCATTATGACTGGCATCCACTTCCACAATAAAGGGTGGTGTGAAGGCGGCAAAGGCCAAAACTGGCGCTGACGTCAGTTTCTGCTCACAGCACCATGTCTGTGGCAGCATGGTTTCCCCTTGGATGCCACCAGCAGAAGACTCTCCGACAGGAAACCAAGACTGTGCTTTTAAGAAAATAGACACCCTTTATTACAAATAGTATTAAAATTGCTTTTCTGAAAGACACCCCAAAGAGTCAACCAAACCACAAGGGCAATCACGCCCAGCCCACACAGTCAGCTGCACCCAGCCGGCACAACAGGCTCAAAGCCACGCCCCTTGCGTACAGTGGCAGTAACCGACGCCAGTCCAAGGTGGCGGGACACTGGGCTCTGGTTGTGCCCGGGGCGACAGAAGGCCGGATGGGGGAACCCGCTCCGATAGCTCTCGATCCGCCTCCGTCACGCCGCTCCCCAGTGCGTGGATGGACGGCAGTCACTGAAACGGTGTACGGAGCACACATGATCCCCGGAAATCCCGGCTGTGGCACCGCTCCTGGACAACGGTGCACCAAGGGGTCAGCGGGTCGGATAGAGCAGAAATGCAAACAAACGATGGGAAACAAAAGAAACAGCGACACCTGCTCCCGCAGCTCAGGAGGACTCTCCACAGGAGACGCATGAGCGGCCAAACACTGCCTGCAATCCAGCTATGCTTATGCTTATGGTTATGCTTATGGCCCCACACACAACCAAAGCCTGTTGTAAACTTAGTTCACAAATGTTAAATGAGCTGTGATGGTAGCATGCTGCTGCTGCTCTGCTGCTGCTCTGCTGCTGCTCTGCTGCTGCTGCTGCTGCTCTGCTGCTGTTCTGCTGCTGCTGCTCTGCTGCTGCTGCTCTGCTGCTGCTCTGCTGCTGCTGTTCTGCTGCTGTTCTGCTGCTGTTCTGCTGCTGCTGCTCTGCTGCTGCTCTGCTGCTGCTGCTGCTCCTCTGCTGCTGTTCTGCTGCTGCTCTGCTGCTCCTCTGCTGCTCTGCTGCAATAAAACATGTCAGTTGACATGGACAGAGTGACTCTATGGGGGGGGGGGGTCTCGGCCGGGGAGTCATTCGGGGTGGAACCGCCACTGGAATCGACAATAAATGTAGCTGGATTTCTGGTCCTCCGGTCCGGTAGGGGGCAGAAACGCGCGGCCCGACGCAGAATGCAAGCGCGCGCAAATGAGCCGTAGGACATTTCCGGTGGTTAGTAGGCGGGGCGCCTGTGAAGCGAGGTCCGGGGACGGTAAACAACCGTTCGTGGAGGAGTTTGTGAAAGTCTGAACCGGAGCATGGAACATGGAGCGCGCCGCGGGAACGCGCACTAAGCTGCAGCCGTAACGGAAAAGCGGGAACAGGTCAGAGGAGTCATACCCGACCGAGCGCGAGCTCGTTCAGACGGGAGCCCGCAGGGTTCCGATGGAGCTTCACGATCAGCCTGATCGATGAGGCTGATGACGTCAGCCGAAGCCCCTGAATCAAAGACCAAAACGTTTTCCTCGGTTCTCTGAAAGCAGCTCAGAACCACAGCGACCAGAGAGGCGTGACGTCATCAGAAGCAGTAACTCCGTTCAGGAGGGGTTCAGGGCTTCTTAGACCCCACATGCTGCAGTGTCGTCAGTGACATCATCACATACGTCATCAGGGCTGGAATGGTTCCCTGTCAAGATGGATCCAATTCCTAGTCCATATCTAGTCAATGCAGAATTCAGTCGCCGTTGTTAACGCCGCCGCCAGTGATTGGTCCGAGTTGGTCTGAGTCATCGTTTCTATAGCAACCACACTGACCAACCAGGAGTGAGCTTGTTGAAAGGCCACACCCACTTGAAAGCAGGTTACAGAAATCAGTCAAACTTTGGGTTAGGGTCAGCAGGCTCCACCCACTTTCATTAAGGCGTCTGATTGGTCAGTTTATACCTTGAACTACAGAAAGGAAATGAAAAGTGAGAGGAAGAGGTTCTAAAGAATCAGACCCAGAGCGGTTCCTCTGACCCATAGAACGACTGAGGAACAGACGTTTATCTCTGCGGGACTCTCCTGTCTGGAACGCTAGGGGGCGGGGCCACTCAGTCCAGTTCCCACATGCAGTCACTGGTTGAATCCCGTTTTTTCCTGTGGAAATGCCAGTATACTGCCACCTGCTGGAACAGACGCTACATGACATCAGGGTCTGGAGATGGAAGGAACAACCGAAAACGATCAAACACACCTGAAAGGCCTTGATGCGCTTCCCTCTGACCTGAAAAGGGGGAGTGGTCGTTGGGCTGTGTGACAGGGGCGGGGCTTACCCCGTGGATGTATCCTGATTTACAGTGGGGTCCTGTTGTGTTTTTAGGGCGGGTCTGGTTCGGTCCGGTTTTGTCTGAGGGGGACCAGCCATGGCGGGACGAGGGCGGGGCCGTAGACCTTTCGGCACGGACCCGAGCATCAGCAGAGGGGAAGGTCTCCCCCCAGGACTTCAGCAGCCCACACCTGTGTTTCCTGTAAGCCCCGCCCACACCAGGAAACCCCTCATTTATATTTAAGTGTGGCTCTTTTTGGTTGAATTAAATCCCTCTGTTGTTGTTTGTTAAAGCTGTTGACGTCATTCTGAACCTTCTGGGTTATTATGGGATGTCAGTGACGTCTATGTTGGGCAGACATTTATTTTAGGTTTATCGTCTCGACGTGAACCGTAAGAAACAACAGATGCAGGAAAGAGGAGCTCAGACATTTTTCTGCTCTGACACCAACAGTTGGGGTAATGCGCTGATTTTGAAGCACTGAATTCTGGGATTTGAAGTTGGTGGATTTGGTGTCCAGGTGATGGAGCAGAAGCCCCTCCCCCTGGCAGGTGGAGAAGAAGCGGAGTATCTTTTGGCCCTGAAGCAGGATTTTAGAGGAGTGATGAAGAATCTGCCATTCTTCATCAAGCCAGCAGCAGCACAGCGAGGTCACACACACGTGCACACACACACGTGCACACACGCATGCGCAGTCTTATTTTGAAAGTCCTGCTTGCTTCCTGTGCAGATGTTCAGCGCTACTCGGACAAATATCACAGCAGCGAGCAGACGAACAGCCTCACGGACTGGAACCTGGGTGAGACGCCGTTACCACGGTAACATCCAATGAAAACGCCATCAGAACCTTCATGTCTGCACGTCTGCTGGGGTTTCAGACTGGAGACGATTCCCCAGAGAGCTGCAGGTCCACATCAGGAGGAGGGTCAGAGAAGGCGAGTAATCCCATTACTCAGTACTCTGGGTACCTTACTGACTCGTCTGAACAGTATTCAGCAGCAGTAATCAGATTACTCAGGGGGTGAGCATCAGCTGCTGTCTCCCTCAGGTCTGGCCTTCAGCACCATGGATAGTTCTGTGCCAGTCCAGAAGAAGAAGAAGGAGGAAGAGGAAGAGGAGGTGCTGCTCAAACTGGAGGTGAAGGGTTTCTATAGAACCTCTGATGATGATGATGATGATGATGATGACGATGATGATGATGACGGCTTTAACGGGTGAGTCTGCAGACCCTGGAGAAGAAGGAGGAGCATGAGCAGAGCTCAGAGGAGGAGGGAGGGGTGAAGAAGAAGCCGGAGGAGGAGGAGGGAGCAGAGGCAGAGGAGGAGTATGATGAGGAAGAACTGGAGGAGGTACGTGGTCAGCAGGCCTGGGTCAGAACCACGGAGGCTCTGCGGGTCTAACTGACCCTCTTTGCAGGAAACGGACTACATCATGTCGTACTTCGACAACGGCGAGGAATTCGGCGGCGACAGTGACGACAACATGGACGAGGCCATTTACTGAGTAGCTGCTGCACGTGCACGCCACGTGCACGCCACGTGCACAAGTGTGACTGAAGAGGCAGCCCAACCTGGTGTCACCTGCTGCTCCAATAAACAGACGGTCACATGACCTGGCGTGTCGAGCCGACAGCCTGACGTTTGATCCTTTCGGGCCGTACCCTACTTCACCACCAGGGGGGGCTGACGTCCCACCTAATGTTGGCGCTGGAGCTTCTGCTTCCAGGAGGTGAAGTCAGCCTGAAAGCTTCAGTTTAGTTTTTTATTTCAACAAAGAACAGACATAAAACAATAGTGTTCTTGAAACAGAGTGTCCCCCCCCCCCCCCTTTTTTACAAAACCTGATGGTGTACGTATTTAATACACGCATCACGGTACTATTCTGCATGGCGACTGCTAAAGGGACATTTTTTGTTTAAGCGTTTCTGGCCTCAGATCTATTAGTGACTTCTTGAAGGGTTTTCTGAACACATGTAAACTTTTGGTTTTTAACCTTCATCCAATCCGTTCCATAAATCCAAACCACAATTAGATTAACATTTTCTTTTTTGTGTGAATGGATTACTTTTTAGTGTCAATTCAGTCGTTTTCTCAGATTGTAACTCCGTCTCTGAACATTTGCTGAAAGCTTCAGGGCTGCGTCTGGGATGGACCTTCCAGTGTGGTTGTACTCAAAGCTACGGTGGCCCTGAAGGTCAAACCACTCAACACAAAGGCATGGCAAAGCTCAACATGACATTTTAGAAATCAAAGCTAAAGACCAGAAACTAAAACACAGAACATGGAGGTTCTGATATTCCAGACAAACGGGTTCCTGGCTGAGTCACAGCTCTGCTCACGGCACGACGGAATAAACGAGAAGAAATAAACGAGACGGAATAAACGAGAAGAAATAAAACAAGACGAAATAAACGAGACGAAATAAACGAGACGAAATAAACGAGGATTTTAGAGACCAAACTTCTGATGTTTTCATTTTTAGTTTCAAGTTTGTCTTAAATTCACTGCAGTCAGAATTTGATGCTTTATCTCATAAACGTCTGAAGTGGGTAGTGAAGATTCCCCACAGTGACGTGCACGGACGTGCACGGACGTGCACGGGGCTCCGCCTCAGAACATCTGGTTCTGTGTGGGCAGAACTGTTCATGAAGGTGAGCAGTGGTGACCTTTGCCCTGCTCTCTGCCTGCAGGTTTTCTCGTCCTCCAGATCCACGTCTGGAAAAGGGCCTAAAGCTCCGCCCCCTTGTGCTGTTCTCAGCCAATCAGGGCCTCCTGAGCCGCTCAGTGTTGAGCTCAGCTGTAACACGAAACGCCTGGATGTGCAGGACATGAGGCGCACACCCAGAACAGAACCACCTTTGCTCCACTTTCCCAGAACCCCCTGCTGGAGTCAGCTAATCCCAAACTGGACCGAGCGACCCGGTCCCTTCTGCTGCTGAACCCCAGACCGGCTCCTGTGGGTCACCATGTTTGCACGACCCGGATAACCAAAATCCAGTCATTTGACTTCATAGCTGCTCATGTTACTGACCCCCCCCCCCCCCCCCCAAAGCATGTGTGGGGTCGTACAGTTGAGAGGGGGGTACCTGATGGACGCCTGAGGGGGTGGAGCTTAGAATCAGAACACTTCAGTGTTTCTGCCAAGGACAAACTAAAAATGACCAGAACATCTTTCTAAGAAGAGAAACCTGAACCCAGCCTGGAGTCCAGAGGGAGCAGAAAGTTCTGGGCCGGCCCGGCTCAGAACTCTGCTCGTTCCTGATCCTGGAGCTCCGTCTGCAGCAGACAGGATTCTACCATCAGACCAGGAGCAACAGCAGCTTTCAAAGCCTCATGTTTCATCTGATTTCTGCTCCAAGAACTCCCCATCTGAGTCTGATGCAGAACTGTTGATGACCTGTCGTTTAAATAAAGCTTTAGTCCATGAACCTGTTTATCCTCAGCTTCTGCAGACATCGGTCATCAGCCTGGAGCTGTGATGCACTTTATGCCCCAGCATGTCTGTGGAAAACAGCCGAGGCAGAGAGGAGAGCAAGCGCATTCCTGGAGGCCATGCCGCCTCTGCAGAGGAACAGAGCAGAGCCGCGTTCCGCTCAGACCAGACATCGCATTCTGAGCGCTCGCCTCCATCAGAGCCGCTGAACCACAGACATGTCAGTCTGAGCCGCTGGGCCAAGCTGGGCATGATGTCCATGAAGTGGACGGAGCAGACCCATCCATGGCAGCTTCCCTGAAAAAGGCTCGGTATTTCAAACAGGATTAAACCTCCAGGATTGGATCCTGATCTGAAATTAGAGGTTCAAGATAAGATGGGCGTTATTTATCCCAGGATGGGGACATTCTGTCGTCTGCAGCAGCACAGGAGACAATCGAATAGCAAAGTTGACCCTGAAAATCAGGATTTAGATTTCATCCGTATTAAATTCTGCTGTCAGGTATTTCAAACGTTGGATTGAATCCTGGATCAGGCTGATCCTGTGTTGGTTTCTGTGCATTTAGCAAACCCCATCTGAAATGTCATTCTCAGTGTTTACACTTCCAAAAACAGACTCAACTTTCACCATTTTCCCAAAAGTATTGAGTCACCGGCCTGGCCTCCGTCTGAACTGAAGTGACATCACTGACCTGCAGTTCCTGTGGCTCCGCCTTCAGCAGCCATTCCTGCTTCAACTCTTCTAGAGAGGCTGTCCACGGGCTTCAGGAGTGTTTCTTCCAGAAGGTCATCGGTGAGGTCACACACTGGTGGAGAAGGCCCGGCTCTTCGTGGACCTTTGGTCACTGGTGCTCAGTCATGGTGGGGGAGGAACGGGGGGGGGGGGGCGTGTTTGGATGCAGCTGCTGGGCCGTTCCATGAAGCTCTCTGCGTTCTGGACCTGGACTGATCTGAAGGTCACATGACGTCTGGAGCTCTGCAGCATCTGACTGCAGAAAGTCTGAGACCCCTTTGACCTTCAGCATCCTCTGACCCCTCCCCATCAGGTCACGGGGTCAACTGCTGTTGTTCCCAAACTCTTCCATGTTGTTCTGATGAAGACTTTGGACATTTCACCTCTGGATTTGATGCACAGGTGGCGTCCTGTGACAGTTCCACGCTGGAATTCACTGAGAGCGGAACCTTCTGTCACAAATGTTTGCAGAAACAGTCTGCATGTCTGACTGTTTACACCTGTGGCAGGTAAAGTGATTAGGACACCTGATTCTGATCACCTGGACGGGGAGCCAGTCTAGTGTGTGAAACCATTTTGGGTTTTGGAAGACTAAATGCAGCGATGCATTCAGAGATGCAGCGATGCATTCAGAGATGCAGCGATGCATTCAGAGATGCAGCGATGCATGCAGAGATGCAGCGATGCATTCAGAGATGCAGAGATGCATTCAGAGATGCAGCGATGCATTCAGAGATGCAGCGATGCATGCAGAGATGCAGAGATGCATTCAGAGATGCAGCGATGCATTCAGAGATGCAGAGATGCATTCAGAGATGCAGCGATGCATGCAGAGATGCAGCGATGCATTCAGAGATGCAGCGATGCATTCAGAGATGCAGCGATGCATTCAGAGATGCAGCGATGCATTCAGAGATGCAGCGATGCATGCAGAGATGCAGCGATGCATGCAGAGATGCAGCGATGCATGCAGAGATGCAGCGATGCATTCAGAGATGCAGCGATGCATGCAGAGATGCAGCGATGCATGCAGAGATGCAGCGATGCCTGCAGAGATGCAGCGATGCCTGCAGAGATGCAGCGATGCATGCAGAGATGCAGCGATGCATTCAGAGATGCAGCGATGCATTCAGAGATGCAGCGATGCATTCAGAGATGCAGCGATGCATTCAGAGATGCAGAGATGCATGCAGAGATGCAGCGATGCATGCAGCGATGCAGCGATGCATGCAGAGATGCAGCGATGCAGCGCTAACACTTTGATTCCATTTGTTGAACGTTTCAACGTTTATTCCAAGAAGCTGAAATAGAAAAGACAAAGTTGCAGCACATTCATTGTTCAACTGCTGATCATCAAACAGATCAATTACTTCTTCTCTGATAATGGTTCATAGAAAAAAGAAAACTGTTTGAATTTTTCCACATTTGTTTTAGATCTGAAATGAATAGATTCTCACAGAGCAGAGCAGCAGCTTCACTCAGACACTGAATCCTCGACGTTTCAGACGTTCCTCTGCTTTTCTGAGGATTTGTGGATCATTTCAGGAAGGTGGGACCTCTGACCATCTGTCCCCTACCCCATCCCTGGAGGGGGCACCAGGGCCTGGGCAGCCCCTGAGTTTTCTGGCAAGACGGGGGCCGGGGATCACACCACACCTGAGCCTGGGGGTGTCCGTGTCCCTGTGGTGGGGGGGCTAATCGGGGGGGGGGACCTCGTGGCGGGGGGGCTGTTCCACTGGTTGGGCTGAAGCCTGACTCTATCCCCCCCATGCCTCCCCCTCTGGCTGGGGGCCCGTGGGTCCTGCACTGGCCTGGGTGGCGGATGTAGCGCCAGTTTGAACCTTCTCATTGTGTGAAGGTGCTAACCACTGCTCCCGTGCAGCCCGTACGCGTCTGTCATGTAGTGAAAAAAGAACGGGGGGGGGTCAAAGAGCTTTATTCAGAATACAAAAAATGCAAAAGCCTTGTTACAGTTTGAACTGGAGCGTCCTGCTGTCTCATATACAAGTCAATAAAACACTGAAAAGTTTCGCACAGTGTAAAACGTGCAGAAGAAAAAACCTGCAAACGCTGAGTCACCGGAGTAAAGGAAAAAAAACGCTGAGTCATGAATAGAAGTGAATGAAATCTTCAAACAAAAGCGTGGAATGACGGACAGATTATCGCCAGGTTTAGACCCTCCCCCAAAAGGTCAGTGATGTCATGGTGGTGGGAGGATCCTAGGGCTGTTTCAAAAGACCGGAAGCTCCTGTGGGGGGGTCGGAAGGCTGTGGTTCACCTGCAGAAGAGCACAGAAACAGCGAAGGACTCTCAAACGTTTCCTCACCGTGTCGCTTTGACCTGAGTGGGGGGGCAGTCTCACCTTCAAATAGGAAGGGGGGGGCGGGTAGCAGACTTCAGGGGCTCTCATAAAGAGCCCGCTGTCTTGGCAGTCGTCCTCAGCGCCGTCATAGTCGTGGAGCAGCGGCGTGTGCGGCGCCCCCACCCTCTGGAAGCTGCTGTAGCTCGGCGGGGACGACGGGAAGGACGTCCAGCTGCAGGTGGAGCCCACCTGGCTGCTGATGCTGCTGGTTCTGCTGCCGGCACCGCTGAACGGGACGGTCCCGATCACCAGGGGCAGCTCCAGGCTCAGCTTCTCGCTCCCAGGAATGTGCAGGTAGATCTGGGGAGGGAGGGGCGTGGCCGGTCGGTCAAGAGGTCATGAAGGCTGGCGTCTTTTTTTAAGCACCTATTCACAACAGAGGGGGGGTCCAGAGGCACTAAACACAAAAACTAAATGAAGCCGAGCTTCAGCGCTCAGGAAAAAAGCCGACCGACTGCTGAGACTTGCTGGTTCTCCTGAGACCTGGACCTGGTGGGGGTCTCCGGTTCATCGGTTGGTGCTCTTTCTGGCGTCTGTTTGGAGTCAGTCCTGGGAGCGGATGGCTCCCCTTTGACCTCCTGGGACTCTACCCCCGTTCAGGCGCTGATTCACATTCAGCAGGAATCACGTTGATCGCGTCAATGATTGACAGGAAAGACTGAAGCTAAAGGTCCGGTGGGAACGGGTGAAGCGAGCGAACTGAGCTCTCTGTCGCCACCTGCCTGACAGGCGGTGAACTTCAGTCTAGAAACTCTTCAGGCCTTTTCTGAGTGGAAGAACGTTCTCCTTCATCCAGGTGTCGTCAGATTCTATGCTTTTGGGGCTCGTCAGCTGGAGAACCCCATAAGAATGAAACAAACCGGGTCAGCGGTCTTTGGGTCAGCGACCTTCAGGTCAGAGGCCTTCGAGTCAGAGGCCTTCGGGTCAGAGGCCTTCGGGTCAGCGGCCTTCGGGTCAGCGGCCTTCGGGTCAGCGGCCTTCGGGTCAGCGACCTTCGGGTCAGAGGCCTTTAGGTCAGCGGTCTTCGGGTCAGCGACCTTCGGGTCAGCGACCTTCGGGTCAGAGGCCTTCGGGTCAGCGGCCTTCGGGTCAGCGACCTTCGGGTCAGAGGCCTTCGGGTCAGAGGCCTTCGGGTCAGAGGCCTTCGGGTCAGAGGCCTTTGGGTCAGAGGCCTTCGGGTCAGCGGCCTTCGGGTCAGAGGCCTTCGGGTCAGCGGCCTTCGGGTCAGCGGCCTTCGGGTCAGAGGCCTTCGGGTCAGAGGCCTTCGGGTCAGCGGCCTTCGGGTCAGAGGCCTTCATGTCATCGGCCTTCGGGTCAGAGGCCTTCGGGTCAGAGGCCTTCGGGTCAGAGGCCTTCAGGTCAGAGGCCTTCATGTCATCGGCCTTCAGGTCAGAGGCCTTCAGGTCAGAGGCCTTCATGTCAGAGGCCTTCAGGTCAGAGGCCTTCATGTCATCGGCCTTCGGGTCAGAGGCCTTCAGGTCAGAGGCCTTCGGGTCAGCGGCCTTCAGGTCAGAGGCCTTCAGGTCAGAGGCCTTCAGGTCAGAGGCCTTCATGTCCGCGCCGGTGTCGTCCGTTCTCGGGTCGGACAGAGGAAAGCGTTCAGGACCACGGCGTTTGGGGGATTTTTCATCCCTCATCACCTGCTGTATTGTTAGGCCCCCACCCCAACCCCCCTCTGATGGGTCTGAATCACCTGAGACTCACCACGAGTGCATAATCCACCTTGATGATGTCACAGCCGTGCAGCGTGGGCTGGAGTTTGGGGACCCTGATGCTCCTCCCCTGCCACATGTCACACATGCCGGAGATGATGGGGTTCCCTCGAACCGCGGACAGCTTCTGGCGCCACTCCTGAGTGGGAAAACAGCAGGTGTCAGGGCCCAGTTCAACCACGACGGTTCTACTCTGCGGTTCTGCAGAACCGACCTTGGTGCAGCCGTTGGCGGCGTAGGAGTGTTTGCAGACGATGGCGGCCTTGGGGACAACAATGCGAGAGCAGCTGTTCTCAAAGCTAGCATGGATCTGGATGTCCTCGCCCTCACAGTACCCCGTCCTGTCAATCTGAGCCCTGATGGACACCTGTCCGTCAGGTATGAACATGCAGGTAACCTTCTTCTGCGTGGAGGCAGCAGCCGGGCTCTACAGCGGAAGCAGAGACCAGGTTTTGGTCGGTCCTCCTCATTGGTGGATGTCTGAGTGTCAGAACTGGACAGGAAGTTCTGGGCTTCATACCAGCAGGTGGCTTTGATTGACATCCACTGGCTCCTGCACCTCAAACTCCTGCTCACAGTGCAATGCATGCTGGTTAGGCCGCTGCAGCTCCGCGCGAATGTGGTACCGTACCGAGCCAAACTTCCCCCTGTAGGACGACACCAGGCGCCTGGGGGGGGGGGGTCCAGCAGAAGAGACCCAATCAGAGGATAAATGATGATGATGATGATGATGGCAGGGATGAAGGGACTCACCCGGGAGGCGGGAGCTCAAAGCCGAACTGGAAGGAGAAGGTTTTTCCAGGGGGGAGCAGGAAGCAGTTCTCTGAGTCTGGGGGGGGGCAGACTGATCAATCACTCATCAAAATAGCCGCTCTGTGAATGTTACCTTTTTATTGGAATCGTTTGCTGGTGGTTCTGTTGTCCAAAAAGTGTTCTATGAATAAAGTTTGGTTTGAATCTGATTGGCTGTGGCGACGCCGGGAGGGAAACGCCGACAGAAAAGAAGAAATACAGATTGATGTGATGGGGGGGCGATAAACCAGCAAACATGAATCTATATTCATGTTTTTCAGCCTCTGATGATGTCATCATAAACGCGGTTATTTTAGCCCCGCCCCTCCCTCCCCCACAAAGCTGCATGAGTACAGGTGGGGGTCAGAGGTGAAAATAGTTTTCATGTGTATGATCTTCCAAAGCAAACATGTGATGAGAACATACGTGTAAAAACCAGGGAGCCATGAAAGCCTGATCATACAGAGGAATTCTGGGAAAATCTTCCAAGCCGCCGATCCACATCCAAGATGGAATCATGTCTGTTTAATCCAGATTATTCTGAAGTTATTGTTGAGATTAAAGGCAAAACTCCAGATTTGGTTAGGAACGTTCCTTTCCAAATCAAAAATAAAGATTAAATATTAAAAAAATAAAGAGAAAATGGATTAAAGATCCACTAACTTTGTTTTTTCTAACATGTTTGTGTTTTCTGATGACGGAGAACTAAAACTGTTCTATCCAAGGCCTGTAGCTGTGATGTAGGAGCTACAGTGGGCGGGGTTTCAGTCCCCATGCCCCGCCCCTTTCTGATCATCCACCATCAGACAAACAGATCCATGAAGGTCTTTGTTTTCCTGGTCTGAGCTGGAATTGGATCAGAACCGGACGGCTGGATAGCTGTGATATTTGTTGCACCGCTCATGAGGGGCTGAGGGAGTAAATAAAGGGATGATGGGAAGTGGGGGCGGGCTGACTCCATGCCAACAGTCGCCCAAAACTTAGAGGTGAATTCCTAATGAACTCCTGCCGCTCTGCAGAAACTATGTCCTAGAAACGGCGTCGTTATGACGACACAGCAGAACTGCTGCTAAGCTTCAGAACCAAAGGTTGGACCAGAACCACGTTTCTGAGGTTTTGTAGACACAGGGTCAAAGGTCAGGAAGAACAGCAGGCTGTTTGTGTGCATGACGTCATTGCTGGGATGTGGATGTCATCCTGCGTTTCGCGGCTCACCTGCACTAAGCTCCTCCTCCAGCCGCAGGTCCTCTTCACACCTCAGGTATTCCACCTCCTGCACGCGGCGCCGGTTCTTTCCCCCGCGGCGTTCCACGCGCGCGCAGCCGGCGGCCGTGACCCGGAGGCGCGCGAGCCGGCAGGGGGCGGCCGCCTCCAGCTGCACGAGCCCGGACACTTTGTCCCCGCTGCTGTAAAAGGGGCGGAGGGGGTTCGACAGCACCAACCGGAAGAGCCGCGGCTTGTTGGATGGAGTCAGAACCATGACCGAACCAGAACCGGAACAACAAGATGAATGCGAGTGCACGAGCGGGGATCTGCGGGTGTGCGGGGAGGAGACCCGCTTTATATCACCGGGGGGGGGGTCAACCCAGCTACAGTGAGCTGCACCTGCTCGCCGCGTGCACACAGCGGCCCGGAGGCTTGGGGGGGCTCTGTGATTGGCTAGTCTGAGTCCTTGACCAATGAGGATGCAGAGAGCGCGCGTGAAACGCCAATTATGGCGGTTCACGGGGAGGGGGGTCTGGGGTCTGACATTCCAGAAGGCGAAGTAAACAACAGCTGCCCCCCCCAGGGACTCAGGTGTGGTCCTCGGGGGGGGGGGGGGGGGGGCATTGCATTACATGTTACAGATACATAAACAGCTGAGTGGTTCCGTTATTTGGTTCTGACCAAGGAGGTCAGGGTTCCACCACATGCTCGTGCACACCGGCGTGCACGAGCATGTTTACCTGCAGGACGTGTCTTTATCTACAGGTTCTGCACAAATTCTGGTTCAGGTCATGAATGCAGATCCAGGATTTCTGAGTCGGATCCATCAGCTGTCAGCGTTTTTCAATCAGAGATTTAACCACAAAGTCATCAAACATTTTCTGTCCCTGAAACAGAACCAGAACCAGAACACCCATCCGGAAAGCCCGCTCTGGGTTTTCAGGATCCAGCTTCCTGTCTGCAGGTGTTTCAGGGTGACCGCAGCTCTGCTGCCATCTTCTGGTCAAATATAGATTGACATTGGATCCACGGTGTAGTGGTTAGCACTCCTACTTGACAGCGAGAAGTTCCTGGTTCAAATCCCAACTTGCTGTGTGGAGTTTGCTTGTTCTCCAGGTTCATGTTCTCCAGCTTCCTCCACCGTCCAGAAACATGCTTCAGAGGTTCTCTGATGGTTCTGAACGGTCTCTGTAACATAGTTGTGTGTCTGTGTTCTCCGGAGAACCATCCAGGATGAATCTGTACAGGAATTAGCAGCTCTTATAGGACTTCAGAACCGGTTTTCTGCTCTTATAGTGCTACTGTTGGCAGTACTTGTATCCCCCTCAAGGGTGGTGGGCGGGGCTAAAACTGACCACTGACCATTTTTTAGACATGCCGGCTTTATAGCTTTAAATGTTGAAAAACTGAAATATAAACATGTTCTTTTTTTTAATAGGCAGCAATAAAGTAAAAAGGAGACTTTTCATTCAGTTCCTATATTCAACACTGAAGGGTTCTAGATCAGTCCTACAGCTTGATGATATTAAAGAACAGCAGGAACTCACTCCTCTGTTCTTCAGAGACTGGATGTTCCTGATCCTAGAAATATTGCTGAGCTAAAAGAAAGTTCTAGAATCTGGACTTGTGGGAGAGTTTTTGGTCTTCAATGTGGTCCAGGTAGATTCTGTTGGTACCAAGTGGATCCCTGAAGGTCCAAGAACATCAGCCTCTGTTAGATCAGAGTTCAGGAGAAGAACAGTAGAATCCAAGTCCTTCAATGTGTCAGACCTGCTGGAAGTCTGGAGAACTGGAGACTTCAGCTGATTGAACGGATCCGTATATCAGAGTATCATCAGCATAAGGATGGACATGTTTGCTGCTGCATGAGGGCAGCTGATGGAAGCATGATGGAAGAAACTGGACTGGACCGAGCACAGAGCCCTGTGGAACACCACGATGGACTCTGCTGAGTTCAGAAGAACATCTTCAGAAAGATGTAACATTCATATTATAGTTATTTCCACTTTGAAAATATAAGTCTAACTAAAAATAGGTTGTCCGTCCAAACGCTGCAGTGCTTTTATAAAATAATCAAGTAAGGTGCTTTTACTGTATATTAAAATATATTTCTGAATACATATGAAATATTTTCCAGTGAGGGCAGGTTCTTCCTCATGATCCAGATCTCTGTGCTAACTTTCTGTCAAACGTAAATCCACAAATATCCTTCAGATAGTTTAAACCTTCTCTAGGATCCTCATCTGATCCTCATCTGATCCTCAGCTGATCCTCATCTGATCCTCATCTGATCATCTGATCCTCATCTGATCATCTGATCCTCATCTGATCCTCATCTGATCATCTGATCCTCATCTGATCATCTGATCCTCATCTGATCATCTGATCCTCATCTGATCATCTGATCCTCATCTGATCTCACCAGGATTTTCTTTCAGTTCTATAAACGGGTCAGAACAACATTTCAAAGACGTTCACCACTTCAGATAAAAAGGTTGTTTTTATTTTCATGTTCTAATGAAGACACGCCCCCTTCTGATTCCTCAGGAAGATTGATGTTCCCGATGTCCCAGGAGGTCATTTCATCAGGTTTTGGAGATTGTTCTGACAGATGTGCCTCTGTCCATCCTGGACATCCTTGACAGAGGCACATCTGTCCAGATTTGAACTCACTCAGCTGATTGGAAGGCTAATGTTACCATGGTAACGGCTTTCATAGTCTGGAGAGTGAAACAGGACCACAGAGACTGTTGGTGCTCCTGAGTCTGGATCGGGATAAGGAACCCAATCCACATTAAAACCCAAAGGAAGTTCAGATTCTGGAATGATCCGGAACCTCATCGGAATACAGAACCTGATCTGAATCAAGACATCACCAGTTGATTTTCTGAAGACAACACCGTCACAGAACAGAACCCAAAGAGTTTCCAGACAAAGACACAGAGGTGGATAAGCAGCAGAACCACCTGAACCAGTTTCAGAACAAAAACATCCAAAAAAATGAACTGGGGAACACTAACCACATCCAGAACCAACCCAACAGCAAGACCCAGTTCAAAATCAAAGTCCTATTCTGACTCAGAACTGGATCAGATCCAGTTTAGACCTCCAAACGTCCAAACACAGGGTACAGGTCCACATACCCCTGAGCAGGTCAAACTCAGCTCAGATCCCACATCTCTGACCCAAGACCCACATCTCTGTTCAGAACAGGATTAAGATTTGGACCCAAGACCGGATGTCTGACAGATCCTGATCCAGACCTGGTTGCTATCACAGACTAATATTTAGATCCAAATCCTGACTTAAGACTCTGATCCGGGTCCTTGCTGACGTGTTTCCCAGAACCTGGTGGACATCAAGTGCATCTCCAGGACAAGCCCAGACGGACAGCCACAACCAGGTTCAACCAAGCAGAACCAGATTGAGTAGCAAAAAGTGTTCCAAGTGTATTTACGGGTAAACATCCACAACATGACAGACCAGGATCTCCATACAAAAAGACCACGCCCTCTTCACATGACGTCATGGTCCAGACCCTGACCCGAGTCAGAAGGACTTCAGAACCACCGATGACTAGAACAAGAACATGGTGTGGACGGTCCTTCCAGGGAGCAGTGGGGCCTTTGGTGGAGCGTCTGTCATCTGTTCAGCTTCTCATCATACCTGCAGAGGGAGAACATCAGCGTCTCAGCAAAGGTCCACCTGAGTGGAAACGTTCAAGTCCAGACGGTCCAGGAAGACCTTCTGCTTCACCAAGATCCAGAACAGATCCCAGTGGAGGGGATGAGGAAGATAAAGAGGGGAAGGTCAGAGCAGCAAGATGAAACCCACTTTATGATTGGACAGTTCCAGCTAAAGAGACCGAGAGGAAGGAACCTGGAGTTTCATCTGGAATGAAGGAACCAGATCAGGAGACCTGATCTGGTTCCTTCATTCCAGATCAGGAGACCTGATCCAGCTGGGGGGCAGAAGGCTCCACCTACTTTGACTGAGGCATCTGATTGATCAGTTTATAGCCTGAACTACAGAAGATTATCATTAAAAGTGAGGATCATCAAGAAACATAAAAGACTGAATCAGAGCCAGAACGGTTCTTCTGACCAACAGAATGACGGATTCTGGTTTGGACCGGCTGAGAGGAGGAACTGCAACGATTTGATGGTGAGGGTGGATCCACCAGGAAAGAGGTCTAGCAGAAAACCAAAGAGGAGGCTCATGAATGAAGGAAGAGGAGGATGGTTAGAGGGCGTTGGACTGAAGCAGAGGTGTGGAGCGGACGGTCGGGGTTCTTACTGTCGGATGGCCTCCGGGATCTGCAGTCGCTCTGTGGGAATGAGCTGTGAGAGCTTCTGCAGACTGTGGATGAAAGTGATCTTCTTGCTGAACTTGTCGCTGTGGACGGCAGGTGGAGGTGTTTCAGGTGAGAGGGGGCCGTCAGCAGGACGGGGGGGGGGGGTTCTGAGTGAGTGTGCTGCAGACCTGATGAAGGGTTTGACCAGAGTGACCAGAGCCTTGATGTACCAGGCGGGATGGACGACCAGAAGTCCCTTTAGGTCCTTCTTCAACCTGAACACACACCGCGACACTAACATCACCTGTGTTGTCATGGTAACCAGATCACTTCTATGGCTTCTCTGTGGTAGTGGAAACAGAACACAGCTGGGCCCAATCCGAATTCTACCCCTCCAGCCCCTCCTACCCCGCCAATGGTGGGGGTATTTGGAGTCCAGACTTGGGTTTTTTTAAGGCGGAGCCGTAGTGACTTCAGCCTAGATATCCCTCCGCCAATAGATGATCCGTGTTGCGCTGTGGCGAGAAAGAGAAACCCTTTTTTTCAAGTGGGTGTGTTCTGAAACACGGACGTTTACATTTAGATGTCAGTACTGAGTTTTTGTTTTAGCACGAATTAAACTATGAAGCCGATGGTTTTAGCTACGCGCCAATGTAGATGACCGGCGACTATTGATGTCATCCAGTGGTAGTAACGTCCAAATTTGAGGACACTATTGGTCCATAACTCTCTGATAGCAGGGCTACATGTCGGGGTGGGGACAAACCAGAGGGGTAGGGGAGGAATTGGTTTTCTATCAGAACCAAGGGCCCCACTCAGCACGGCTGTGCAGGTGGGGAAAACCATCATACCTTCTGTCAATGGAGGTGTAGCACTGATGGAGCCACTTGATAGTAGGTAGTTTGTTTCTGGGAGCCAGGCTGCACAGGTAGACCAGCATGTAGTTCTCTGAAACCATCAGGTCCAAAGTCCCAAGGATGTATCTGCAGGCAGACAGGTGGATGAAGCACGCCGTGGCACGCAGATAAAGAGCAGCGGACACGCCTCACCTGAACAGGTTCTCCATGACATAAGCGTAGTCCTCCACCGTGTTCTCTGGCAGGTAACAGGAGGTGAAAAGGATGATGGCGTTCATCCCGTCTCCATAGTAACCTGACCAACAGAGGAGTCTGGTCAGAGCTCACGTCTCCAGCGTCCTGACGTTTGCGTCTCTGGCGGACCATCTCACCTCCATGCGACAGGACCTGCAGGTACGGCTCCAGCACGCTCATGTTCACGTGAAACTCATGTCCAGAGACGCGGAACCGTCGCCAGCGGCGCCCTTTACTGTCCACCTGATCCAGCTCCATCAGACCCTCTGAGGGCTCAGCCGGACTCCAGGCCACGCCCACAGCCCTGCCCTTCCCGGTCCGCGGGAGGTCATCTGTGTCACGCAGGAAAGATGGCGTCTCAACCAAGAAAAGTGTGTCTCTGACCTTTGCCCCCGTCTCCCTGGCAGACTCACCCTCCCACTCCAGGTCATGCACGCCGTCAGGCAGCGTTCCCGTCTCGCTGCCTGACGGCGTCTCCAGGGCGTCTAAGTTGATGTCCAGAGACGGCGTTTCGTCTGTGGCTGAGAGCGCAGCAGCAGAGAAGCTGTCGCTGCTGGGGTCCTGCGGGTCCCGCTGGTTCAAGGTCAGGCTAAGGGTTGGGGCCACGAGACGCTTTTTAGCCCCGCCCCCAACGCCTCCTGACAGGGTCAGACTGGTGGGTGGAGCTAAAGAATCAGAGGGTGTAGAAACATTTTCACATTCGGTCACACATTTCTTGGTGCTACGTTGACAGGCCCATGATGATGCGGCCCCCGGGGGCCCCGGGGCCTCAGGGACGACTGAACCTTCTCAGGTCCAACATTCATGAGGACGTTGGCGTAAAAACACCGAGGATTTTTACCAAAAGAGTATTCAGTCAGACGTCGACTGTCCAGGTTCTCCCACTGAACAACATGAGGGGAACTTTAATCCAGACTGAGACAAAAGAACCCAGAAAATCACACCGTCTGATTTTTGAAGAATCTATTTGTACATTATGGAATTTATTAATAAATCAAAAGTCAGACAATGTCATTTTCTGGATTCTTTTTTCTCTGCCATAGTTGAAGTTTGGCCATTCTGAAAGTTCCAGGCCTCTGATGTTTTTGAGTGGAGAACCTGGACAGACGGTGGCTGACTGTACACCACACAGTACCAAACCCTAATGTAAACACTGTGAGTGGATTTAGCCCCGCCTCTGGAGGTCAGACTGTCTTGTGGGTGAGCGCTGACATGCTGCAGGAATCCTTTACTCTGTCAGACGCCTCCACCTGCTAAAGCCTCAGATGAATGGATGTGAAGAAAAGAACTTTATTGGAAAGAGGCTGAGGCCAAAGCGAGGTGATTACCAGGGTCTCTGCTGGCTCCTGCTGGACTCTCTGACCCCTCCAGAGTGTCGCCCTCCTCTGGCAGCGGTCTGAAAGCCAAACCCAAAGCGTTCCACATCAGTATCTCAGACCGCGACTGAATGTTGCTGAAGGACCAACAATCTGTGAGGATTTGCCTGTTAGTCTCTGATTTTCACTTCCTAAAGTCATTTAGACTTTTTTCAAGCTTGTTGTTTTTATCCCTGCATTTGAGGTGGGGGGGGGGCATGGTCGTTTGATTGACATCAGCTGGGACATTGGTTAAGTGGATGGGCTTCAACGTCAGTCTAAACCACTGACTGTATCACAGACCTGAACTGACTGAGTGGGACCCCCCCACTCCTCCAAAGCCCCACCCCCCACCGCCAGGACGCTGGTTCATTTCTGGCTCCAACCACTTGAAGTTCATTTGCCATTTTTACAGAACGGCTGCCGCCACGTTGGAGCCAGATGTGGTCAGTTAGCAGTGATTGGTTCAGTCTGTCTGAGTCATCGTTTCTACGGCAACCACTCTCACCAATCAGGAGTGAGCTTCTTGGAAGGCCACACCCCCACCACTAGAAAGTGGGTTACACCAAATCAAATGTTTAAAATGTTGGACGTGGGGGCCAGCAGGCTCCGCCTACTTTTGTTGAGGCCTCTGATTGGTCAGTTTAGAACCTGAACTACAGAGAAAATATGAAAAAAGAGGAAGAAGAAGATGTAGAGCTAGAATGTTGATTCTGACCAATAGAGTAACCAACACACCCTCAACCCCCCCGCTTAGTGATGGACAGGTGAGTTTGTACCTGGGGAAGCCGTCGTCCTGCCACTCCTCCCTCAGCTCCATGTCCCGGATGTCGGGGGGGTGGGACGAGCTTGCAGCAGTTCTGCAGAAAACATGCTGTGAACAGGTTTGTGTGCACGTACAGATAAAGGTGCACGTGCAGCATGAACGTGCACACTCATCAGTTCAGCATCAAAAAACCAAACCGAGAAGCTGGACCAGAACCAGAAACCATAGAACCGGTTCCACAAGAACTGATTTCCTGTCAGAAAAAGATGAATTGAGAGGAAACAGAAATGTTAATGTAATCCTTGTGCTATCCTAGGCACTTTACCATGTGGAGTGGGGTCATCTAGACCCACTAGACAGTGGGGTCATCTAGACCCACTAGACAGTGGGGTCATCTAGACCCACTAGACAGTGGGGTCATCCAGACCCACCAGACAGTGGGGTCATCTAGACCCATTAGACAGTGGGGTCATCTAGACCCACTAGACAGAGCTCTGAACCTTTTTTCTTCAATGATTTGTGATCTTCACTGGTGTCCATGGATTACATGAAATCTTTCCACCTTTATCCACCTTTGTCATGGTAGGGAGAACACCTCAATGGAAGGGGGGGGGGGTGTCATCTAAGATAGCACAAGGGTTAAACACAAACTCCTGAACCTAAAGAAGCCTGTCCCAGGCTTTAAAATGTTTAGGTCAGAGATCACATGTGGGTCTGATTGCAGTTAGCTCCGCCCACTGCAGTCATTGCCGTTGGGCGGGACAAATCCATCCTGGACCTGGCTGGGGTTCCCCCATCATCCATGTAGTGAAGAACATCAAAAGATTGTTGAAAGCAGAGGTACGGAGTCTCCCCCTGGTGGTCTCTAGAGGAACTGCATCATTTGTGGGTGAACAGATCAGCTGATTACTAATGTTTGTGTTGAACCAAAAATGGAGACGCAAAGAAGACCACAGAAAGTAGAATTAAACTACCATCAAAATATCTATAGCAATATTTCTCTAAGGCAACTTCACTTTCTAACACAAACAATAACACAATAAAGCCTAAAACTATTAGAAGAACAAACATTGTGGCTCACTGCAGGATAAATAAATGAACCAAGGATGAAGTTGAAACAAAAGCAAAGCTTTGCTCTCAGGTGGATCTGTAGATCCTCACCGTAACGGATCCAAGGGGGGCAGGTCCAAACACCTCCCTGAAGAAAACCCCACTTCCTGTTCCAGCACTGCAGAAACAGACGTGGTTCCAGTGCTAGCGGGTCACATGACCCCACCTGTCACGTCACGCAGTCTGGTCGGGATCTCCTGCTTTCACATAAGGTTCAGGTGAACAGACCTGCTAGGCAGCTGTTGACACACCTGAGAAGGGGCGGAGCTCTATTGTTCCTCTGTTTGTGGTTGGGCTCACACCCAGCTTAGCACTTCTGTGTGTACGTGTGCACATCTCAGTCCGATCAGAACCTGAGCTGTCTACGGCGGGTCAGGGTTCTGTGGAGGCTTCAGGGACCCACCAGGATGGGGGGGGGGGCTTCCAGGTGATCAGTGAGTGTAGACAAACTCCAGATCTGAGCCCCTTATCCGCTTAATACGACTAAGGTAAAGGTTGAACCCAGGTCCATTTACAGTGAGGAAAAAGACCAGAACTCCTCCAGAACCCTCCAGTCTGGACCCAAATACCCACAGACTCAACACTGAGAGGCTTTCACTGACACACAGGAAGAAGCAGTTTCATCACCAAGAACACAACCATGAGCCAACGGAGGTCTGGAAGAGGAAGTCTATGAGTGTGTGTGTGTGTTCATGCATACACACACACACACACGCCAGCGGTGGGGTCTCAACCCCTCACTCTTTCTGGTCTTACCTGTGCGTGTGTCCAGCGGAGGAGCTCATGATGTCACAGTGATGTCACGGCGTGCTCTGACCTCCTGGATGTCTGCTCTCTCACTGTTGCAGTTCCACTCTGCATCTGTGGCACTCGCCCGCCCTCCCTCTCCTCGTCCGTCACACAGGTTTGGCCGCATTTCCCAGCAGAGCTGCTCTCTGATTGGACAACACTCAGCTGCCTGAAGCAGACAGGTAAGTCAGCAGCTGCACCTGCACCTTTATCATATCCACCTTCATCGGTGCCCCATCTTCATCAGTAACTCTGACCTGTCAATCATTCTGAGGAGGTGTTTGCTTTGAAAGTCCTGCCCAGGGGCACCTGTCCGGGACAAGGTGGTGTAGGGAATCCATCCACCAACCTCCACCTGTAAATGTCCAGCCGGGCTTCAAACCCGGAACCTGCAGGTTCACGTTTCCACAGGTGCTGGTGCAGAGGTGGCCTTGGTTCAAAGGTCAGCACAGAGTTTCAAAAGAGGACATGAAGCTGAGGAGCATTATTGATGTAACTTCCTGTTTTTCCCAACTTCCTCTGGTTTCACATTAAAATCAGCTGCTGACTGAGAGGCTTTAGCTCCTCCCTCTTTGCCATGGCTGAGGGGGGGCATCCGACTCTATGCACTTTATGGGGGTCTAACTCCAAACTGGTGTGCCCCCCAAGGCGGCTTTGCGGTCATGGAACCAAGGGGCGTTACCCAAGGCCAGAGAAACGGGAAGCAGCATGTGACATCAGAGCTTCTTTCTGATTGGATGACATCTGCCTACTTTGCACATCTCTAGGGGTGGCCATGGTACCGAGGTGGAGCAGTTGATCTCTGACTGGAAGATCACAGGTCCGGTTCTTCCTGGGACTCCCCATGTTCTTGGGGAAGTCGCTGAACCCCACGTTGGATGTAGGTCGGCGCCAGTGTTCGGCAGCGGAGCCTCCATCTGTGTGTGAATGTGTCCACGACAACAGGCGCTCGCCATGTTGTCTTACAACAAAAGACAGAGAGCTGACTGTGGTCCTGAAGGGACACCGAGGACATCAGAAACCAGTGTTTCAGTCCAGAAACCTGGACTGGCTCTGCTTCTGGAGCCACATGAAGAGAGCTCAGAACGAACAACACACAACAGGAGACTGCTGCTGGAGTGAGTTTCTATGTTTCTATGGCAATCACTCTCACCAATTAGGAGAGAGCTTATTTGAAGGCCACACCCCTACCACTTGAAAGCAGGATTCACAAAATCTGTTAATCAAATTTTTGAACGTATGATGCGGGGCCAGCCGGCTCCGCCTACTTTTATTTATTTATTTATTTATTTTATTTTTTTCTTCTTTTTTTTTCAAAATTTTATTTGTGAACATTGAGAAAGTTATAAAGCAGTACATTTAAATTCACTTAAGGTCAGTTTTGAACCCATGACATATCTTCATTCTCAACAATTCTTTTTTTTTTTTTTTTCAATAACATAACTTAGTATCTAACTAGACACAAAACAGGGAACAGCGGATGCATTATTAGGGAGGAAGAGAAGTTAAAAGAAAAAAAAATTATATAAAAATAAAACATTAATCTTGATTATCAATACAAGCCAGACATGTTCATTACCTCCATTTGTTGTAAATTATTAACATAAAATATCCATTGTGACCATATCTTCAAAAATGTGGGCATCTCTATCCGAAGTGAGTAGGTTAGTCTTTCCATCTGACAGATTTCATCTTCAATGTCTATCCAATTGTCCACGCTGGGTACAGTGGGGAGGAGCCAGTGTCTTGTCACTGCTTTTTTACCAGCAGTTATTAATATTCTGAATACATTTTCATTGGTAGGTGGGAGTTGTGTCTTACCTAAAATCAGATTAGTAAAGTCACAGGGTATTGTCTTATTTAATATAGATTCAATGTGTTTATGTATTTCCTTCCAAAATTGTTTTATAATGGCACATTCCCAAAGTATGTGGTAATGGTTGGCTTCTACTTCTCCACACTGCCTCCAGCACTTATTTTTATCTCCATTGCCATGTTTCTTTTGTTTGGGTGTAATAAAAAACCTCATCAAACATTTCCATCTAAATTCTCTCCATGCTGTGAATTTGTACATTTCCACACTGATAAACAGCAATCTCTCCATTCTTCATCTGTCATAGTTGTGTTGCTTTCTTTCTCCCATTTACTTTTTATATATTGAGTTGAGGTCAATTTTTTTAGTCATAAATCCCTTGTAAAGTCTAGATATCAGACCTTTTTTACATTTTCCTTTGTATGCTGTTAATATTTCACCAAGCACTGGTTCCTGTGTATCCATGGTGTGGAGGATCTCTTTGTTAATGTAGTTGCGTGATTGTAAATATCTGTAAAAATCCTTTTTTCCTAAATTATAATTATCCTTAAGTGTTTGAAAATCTTTCATTATTCCCTTGTCCATTAAAGAATGATATGTGTTTAACCCTTGCATTGTCCAGTGACAAAATCTGGTGTCTAACTGGTTAGGCTTGAAATCATGGTCGTATGCGCACCATCTTACAATTTTTAAGTTATTGTTTAGTCTGTATTCGTCCTTTATTTGGGACCAGATTTTTAATTGTGTCAATATCCACGGGTTTTCAACTTTCCCCAGGTTTTCCCCTATGTTTTTGTTTCCCATGAGCGCCTGTAGTGGGGGGGTCTGAAACTAAAAGTAGTTCAATGTCTTTCCAACGGGCATAATAATTTGGATTGCAATGAGTTATTAGGGGTTTGAGTTGAGCGGAATAAAAGTAATCTCTTAGGTTAGGGACCGCCATCCCTCCACTTTCTTTGGGGAGTTGTAAGGTTTTAAATCTGACACGTGGCTTTTTGCCCAGCCAGATGAATCTTGATAAAATTTTGTCCCATTGTAAAAAATGTTGTTTAGTAAGTTCAGCAGGAAAAGCTTGGAAGAGAAACAGGAATCTCGGTAGTAGGTTCATTTTCACTGATTCAATTCGTTGGGTCAGGCTGATGTAAGGGACGGCGGACCATCTGTTGATGTCAGATTTTATCTTTGTAATCAATTCTTCATAATTATATTTTGTTGTGTTAGTAATATCTTTGGGAATTATAATTCCCAAGTATTTTAGCAAGGACAGGTCCCATTTGAGATTTAATTTGGTACGTAGTGGGGTTGGTGGATTATAGTTTAATGTCAGTATTTGGGTTTTCCCCATGTTTAACTTATATCCTGCATGGTATCCAAATGTATTTAAACATTCAAATAATCTGGGCAATGATTCATTAGGTTCGCTTGTGTAAATTATTACGTCATCAGCATATAGGGCAACCTTATGCTCGTCTCCTGCAATAGATATTCCTTTTACTTCATTAGTTTGCCGGATTAGTTGAGCGAGGGGTTCAATGTAGAGTGCAAAAAGGAGGGGTGAAAGTCCACATCCTTGTCTTGTTCCGCGTTCCAGTTCAAAGGTGTTGGATAATTGACCATTGATTTTTATACAGGCGGTTGGTTTTGTGTATAGTGATTTTATTACTTGTATGAACTTATAATGAAACCCAAATCTCTCCAAGACTTTATATAAAAAACACCAGCTGACAGAATCAAAAGCTTTTTCAGCATCAAGGCTGACCATTGCTGCTTCTATTTTTTTTTTCTGAATATGATTCAATATGTGTAAGGTTCGTCTTATGTTATCATGCGTTTGCCTTTGTGAAATAAAGCCTGTTTGATCGGTATTGATGAGACATGGCAGCACAGATTCTAATCTCTTTGCCATGATCGCTGTAAACAGTTTATAATCCACATTGAGGACAGAGATGGGTCTAAATGAACTACAGTTAAGTGGGTCTTTTCCGTCTTTCGGGATGACTGATATATTTGCTTGTTTCCATGTAGGTGGTATTTTGTTCTCTTTTAATACTTTGTTTAAAAGTTGGGTTAGAAAAGGTAATAATTCCATTTTGAATTTTTTGTACCATTCTGAAGGAAAACCGTCCGGCCCGGGTGCTTTATTTGCCTTGAGATCTGTTATGGCTCTTGACAGTTCTCCTTCGGTTATTTCAGCTGTTAGTAACTCATTTTGATCCTCTGTTATAACTGGTAAATTAAGTGTTTTTAAAAAATTCTGTATTTGGTGGGGGTTTTTTAAGTTTGGTTGTGTGTACAAATGTTTGTAATAGTTTAAGAAGATGTTTTGGATTTCCCTTTGGTTATGTACACAAATTTTGGAACTTGGGTCTTTAATTTTGTAGATTGTGCTGTCCGCTTCTTGTTTTTTTAATTTACTTGCTAATAGTTTGGCAAATTTGGGACCGGATTCATAATATTTTTGTTTTGTGTATATCATCTTCTTCCGTATGTCTGTTAGATACATTGCATTTATTTTGTTTCTTAAAATTTTTAATTTTACTTCAGTTTTTTTCTCTGGACGATTTTTATGTTCTTTCTCAAGTTGTTTCAGTTCTTTACTCAAGTCCGATAGTTTAGTTTCTCTCTCCTTCTTTTTATGCGTGCAAAAATATATAATTTTTCCTCTCATCACTGCCTTTAGTGTGTCCCAAACAATTTCTGAGCTGACCTCCCCGTTAAGATTTTCTTCCAAAAATGTTTTGATGTCTGATTTGGTTAGTTTGATGAATTGTTGGTCGTTAAGAATACTTGTGTTTAGTTTCCATTGTAGGTTTTTGTGTGTTGCACCAACTTTTACATTAAGTAGTACTGGTGCATGATCTGAGATGTCGATACTTCCAATTTCAACGTTTTGGATCATTTCACGATCCTTTTTAAAAATAAAGAAATAATCTATCCTTGAATATACTGTGTGGGCGTGGGAATAATGGGTGTAGTCTTTTCTTGTTGGGTAGATATCTCTCCAAATATCTATAATACCGTGTTGTGATATCAACATTTTGAATTTTTTCTGCCAGGCGCTCTGGGGGGCTAGTCTTGATGAATCCAGCCTTGGGTCTAGTCTAATGTTCCAGTCCCCCCCACATATAATTATACCATCTGCCTGTGTCATCAATGCTATAAGTTTTTGATAAAAGGAAAATTCACTACCAGGGGGGGCATAGACATTTAAAAAACTTATTTTAACCCCATCTATTTTCCCTGTTACCAGTATGTATCGCCCTTCTTTATCTTTTTGATCAGAAATGAATTCAAATGGTATCTTTTGGGATATTAAAGTTGCAACACCTCTTCTGTGTCCAGTTTTATAAGATGAGAAATAGACTTTTGAGAACCCCATCCTTTTTAGTTTCTCATGTTCAGTTGGGTTAAGATGAGTTTCTTGTAACATGGCAATCTGGACTTTGTTCTTTTTTAGTTTAGATAATATCTTATTTCGTTTAATGGGGTTAAGTACTCCATTTACATTATATGATGCACATAGGACTATATTATCTGTCATGGTATCTTGTGTCTGACAGAAGAGTTCTCTTGGTACATGGTCCCTTTACATAATAACAATGCATCCGTTTAACTAGAAAGAGTTGAACATAGAAAACAACAGGAATAAAAAAAACAAGTGTTCTCTCAGCAAATATTTTGAACAAAAGAACTTTTTGCTGGGAGAGTTCTTCCGGAGAAGGGGTTCTGGCAGGCAGAACCTTTGTGGAGCTGGAGATGTTGGAGCTCCATTCAGGGATGGTCCCGCCCACTTTAAAGAGCAGGGCCCTGGGAGATGGCTGTGCTGTCTTTACTGTCATAGCTATTGTGTGTCCCGACTAATTTACTGTTTACTTTAAACGTCAGGAGGAAGAAAAAAAAAAAAAAAGAAAAAAAAAAGGCACCTTGAACACTTACATTAATCACCAGTTCCAAAGAACTTATTTAAACATTTTACTTGTCTTTTGGTGGTTTCCTCCTATATTCTTGGAGTTTCTCCACGTAGCCCGGTTGATGCTCCTCCGTACTCCTCTGCTCCGCGCCGTCTTCCCTCCGCCTCCACGCAGAAAGTTGTTGTAGCTCCCGCCGGTGGGGGTCGGCGGGAGGGGGGATGACGGTGACCGGGAGCCCCCGCGATGACATGTCAGCTGTAGCCTCCGCTGCGGTCTGGTATAGGCGCGCTCCGTCCTCGTAGAATACGCGCATTTTCGCTGGGTAAGGCGTCTGGAATCTGATTTTTCTCTCCTTCAGGA
>CM074491.1:2009616-2172915 GCA_037389245.1 Oryzias sinensis
GCGGCAGGGATGCTGGCAGAGCAGGACACGACTAACAAGACATGATCGTCCCGGAGGAAGAAGACCTCCCACCTGGAGGGACGCCATGCAAAGAGCCAGCTTTGAAAAAAGCCTCAAGGTGAGGAAGAAGCAGCAGCGCTGGGGATTATTGATGTTCTTCCAGACCTGATCAACACCATGGAGAAAGGAACCATTGAAGAGAAACCAAGATGGAGGAAAGACTCCTGGAGTCCGGAATGATTCGGAGAACCAGAAACGGCGTCCAGAGGGGAGGCAACAAAACAAACCATCAAACTTCTCTCAATAGAGGGAAAACAGAAGCTTCCAGATGTGATTGACACTGTTTACCCTTTGGGGGGGGCTGAAGGAAACCAGAATCAGAGGAACCGGTCTCCAGTTTAGTCCAGAACCTCCAGAGGTGCTGAGATCCCTAAAGGAACGCCGTCTCCGCCTCACGGAGGACATGTGCACAGCGGAGCGGGAAACCAGAGCCGCTTTGGCCTTTGACACAAGCAGCAAGAAGAGGGGGACAGTCCCTCTACATGGGGGGGACAGCCCCTCAATGTGGGGGGGGACAGTCCCTCTACATGGGGGGACATTCCCTCTACATGGGGGGGCAGTCCCTCTACATGGGGGGGGGCAGTCTCTCTACATGGGGGGACATTCCCTCTACGTGGGGGGGCAGTCCCTCTACGTTCTGATCTCTGTTGGTTTCCTTAAGCGTGTTCCCGGTTATTTACATGAAGCTGCTGCAACAACACGGTTTGTTCGTCTTTAAGCAGGTCGGCAGCTAAAACTGAAGTCCTACCGCTGAGATGGAAATGCTCTTTTTCTGCTTCATTAGGCTTAAATTCTCTAAAGTAGCATAAAGAATATTTGAAATATTTTTCCCACTGTGGGTCACAGATAGGAAGTAACAACGAGCTACTATTCACTCAGATTTTCTTTTTCTTTTTAAATCTTGTCTTTATCTTTAGGTTCTTTGAATGTCAGGGGATTAGGAAAGGCCATAAAACCTAAACCGCTGTTTCTATTCGCTAAACTACTGAAAACGGACTTTTTCTTTCTTTCAAGAATCCCCTTCTACGAGTAACGATAGAAACTTCTGGAATCTCCATGGGGTGAACATTTCTACCCATCAGTCGGCTTCCAGCTGGAACTCTCAGGAAAAAAGAAAGTTCTTGGGAGAAATGTGACAGTAGCCGCGTTTCCATGGGCAAAAGTAATCGGAATGAACGCCTGACGGGAAAGAAAATGCGTCATGCCCGATCAGACTCATTCTGATCAGAATTTCTTTCCGATGGAGATAGGTGGGTTATACCGATGGTTTATCCGATCGTGGAGCATGTAAACGGTCATTCTGATCGTGTGTCACTGCTGCTCTGGGTTACGTCACGCATAGACGGTGTTTGGCCCTGCGGACGCCCCGTGAAAAGCGCCGCTCCGCTCTCGCCCCGCTGGCTCTCCTCTCTCTTACACCCCTCACGGGGGAGATTCGGGGGAGGGGCGCTTCATGCCCCCCGACGCTCACTCGGTCCACTGGCACCGAGTGAACAGAGCAGCTGGATTAATAATTTTGTGTCCGGGGGCGGGGGGGGGGGGGGTGCTTTTTTACGTGTGCGTTTTGTTGTTTTGTTATGTGTGGGAGAATCCAGACTGCGAGCCGTCCCGCTGCTCTGGGTCAGCGGCTGCAGGACTCAGGAGGAACCATGTTCCAACAGAGCTCGGCCCGCTAGCTCACAGAGTGGCTTTGGAGCGGTCTGTGTGAACTTTTCAGAGCAGAAATAAATGTCGCTCAGTCCTTAGAAAGCTGCAGATTGCTGCGTTTCTCGCACGGTCCTGGATTTTGTGTCCATCCATCAGGCTAATGATGTTAGCCCGTGTTAGCCTGTCCTAAGCTTTCGTCCATCTTAATTTTTCCACAAAAAAGCACTGACCACACAGATTAAATATAACGATGAGCGAACAGGCACTTCATAATATTCATAACATTAATAAAAGCACGTTTGGAAGATCGTCTCGTATGTTACCGAGCTGCTGCATAAATGTCTGTGGCAGTGGTTTGTTTACAACGGGACCTATTTCCGGATCCGGGTGATTTTACATTACTGCGCATGCCCAGATGATTCATTCCGAACGAGAGTGTGAGCCATGGGAACGTTTGTTCTAATCGGAAAAAGGTTTTCTGTGCCCATGTGCACGGGTGAATTTTAACCCGACCATTGATCCCATCAAGATATTCTGCCCATGTAACCACGGCTAATCAGGGACTTTTTATGACAATATCCACTCAAAACAACATCTTTTTTAACACTTATGGTTAAACTCCAAACTTGATTGAAAATGAAATCATTTGTGGTCCAGATCAGTGTTTTTCAACCAGTGTGCTGCTGGAAATCACCCTCAATAAATGATCTAAAAACATTTCCATCTCCAGGATTTCAGCTCTGTGTTCATCCAAACATCCTGATAAAACACTGAGGAGTTAAGAATATAAAAGATCATAAAAGACTTTTTGATAAGAATGACGGTACCGCGATTTAGCGGCAGCTTAGGCTCTGTTTTCTGAAAAGTCCCGCCCCTTTAACTGTCTCCACCAATCATTCTTGGAGGCTTAATCACATGTCATCAGTCTGACCAATCAGAAGTGGTTAAAGTCTTCACTTCCTTGTTCTGCTTCTGCTCATAAAGTCTCTCAGTTCCAACAGAAATACCAGCTAAAGTTCGTCTTTAGCGGTGTAGCTTTCCACAGAATCTGGTATCAGACCGTGGAACAAGTGAACAAAACAATGAAGCTCAGAGATGCGAGTCTGTCTGCGGTCGACAGATTTTCGGCACTACATCTCCCATGATGCATTGGGTTAAAGTGACTGTCTTAGTGCACAATGACTCGCCATTAAAAGCCTTGAAACCACAACGAACACTTCAAACATTTTGAATCTTCTAACTTAACTCTTATTCCATCTTCTAGAAAAAACAGCTGCAGCTTCCAGCTTTTTCTGCCACAATTATCACTAAAATGCCTGTGAGATCCTGGAGGGACTGTAGATCAATACAGACCATGAGTCTCTGCTTTTTGGGGGGGTTTTATGGATGCTGGTGTGCTGCGGGATGTTTGTCATGGTCAAGTGTGCCGTGGCTCAAAAAAGGTTGAAAAACACTGATCTAAACAAATCCTGATAATAGGAGGGGATCTGAATCTAGCATTAGATGATCGGCTGAACAAATGGCCCCCAGTGTTCTTTCTTCTGAGAACGCATAGAAAACGTCCTTCAACATTAAATCAAGCTGTACTTACCTGATACCCAGAAAAGATGGACCTCTGAGAAAAAATGACTACAAGATTCTTGCTTCTGTCTTTGCAAAAAGACCTCAATCAGTTCTAAACACAGTTATTGCAGAGACACAATCAGGATTCACATCTCCAATAACATTTGTTCTAGACGTTCTAGATATGCTAATGCTAACTGCTCTATCAGACTGAAATGGTTCCTCCCCCAGATTCCGTCTTAATAGAGGAACCAGATGGGGGGGGGGGGGGGTCCAACCTCACCAGGGCCCTCATTTCTAAATCTTTGCGTAGGATTTGCGTCAGAAGTGGCGTACGGATGAAACATAGGACGTGCGTACGCACAGAAATATTCGGATTTATAAAACCGTGCGCACGCACATCCTACGCATCCTTCCCTTAATAAATCACAACCAATTCTAAATGCAGAGCAGCTTTAGCGGCTTCATGACACGCCCATAGTTGCCCATAAATAGTCCGTGAAACGCCCACAAATTAATATTCATTGATTGTGAAACCATGGCAAACACCGAGAGGAAATGAAAAAAATGTAACTTCACTCAATGTGAAGTAGAAGTTATCGTTGGCGAGGTGGAAAAGAGGAGAAAAGTGTTGTTTGGAGGGCACAGTGTGGGCATTACTAATGCCAAAAAGGCATGTGAGCGGCAAACGGTGGCAGACGCCGTAAATGCTGTAGCCTCACAACCTCAGACCGTGGCCCAAAAGCCCGCAGAGGTCCAACAGGACGGCTGGAGGAAGTCAGAACCGGCTCATCAGCCACTCGTCCTCGTTTACCAGCAAGTCTTCTTGCTGTCTAAAGATGCGTTCACTCTGAATTCTTCCATTTGCCACATCTTCTAAGATCAGCCATTGTGCGTCATTCCACATTGTGATGGGGCATTTTATTTCCATCCATTTAATTACATCTGACAAGCTACAGATGTCGGTGATAATCCACGTGGAAATGGGAAATTGATCAGCAAATGTCATTTCTTGTTGCTTTCTGAATGGTTGAGACATACGCCATACATGGTTTGATCAAAAATAAAACAAACTAAAGGCATATGCATGAATACCATAATTCCATAGCTTAGGAAGAAATGTTTTACTATGAAAACAACTTTCCCCAGTGGACAATTAGTACATCTGTCCGTCCGTCTGCACGCCTGCATCTATATCTGCTCCTCCAGACGGACACATTAACGAGAATATCAGTTTTGTAATAACTAAAAAACAATTTACGAACCATTTCTAATATAATGAACAAAAACCTATCCGTATTTATGAAAACTGTCTTTTCACGTTTTGTAATGTGTTTTACAATATTTTCATTTGAGCAGAAGCTGAGGGAGAACAACATGAGGGACGTCTGGGAAGGTGTCAGAACCATCACTGGACACAAAGCCAGGACCAGCACAGAGGGGGGGAGTGTAGAGAGAGCCAACGACCTGAACATGTTTTTCAATAGGTTCAGTGAGAACACTCCACTCCCCACCATCACTGTAGCCTGCCCTCCCCCCGACATATCCTCATCCACAGTCACCAGCAGCCCACCCTCCTCTCCCCCCCACCAGCTGCCGCAGCCACCACTTCACACCCTCCCACTCTCACCTCTCCTGCACTACACCCCCCAACCTGCACCTTCTCCTCCTCCACGGGAGCTGAACAGCCCCCCAACCCATCTACCCTCCTCACAGCCCTTCCCCTGTTTCACGGCTGACCAAGTGAGGGGGGAGCTGAGGAAGCTCCGGCCCAGGAAGGCAGCAGGACCCGACATGGTGTGTCCACGGCTTCTGAAGACCTGCGCTGCTGAACTCGGTGAGCCGTTACAACGCATCTTCAACCTGAGCCTGCAACTTGGGAGAGTGCCCACCCTATGGAAGACTTCATGCATCGTTCCGGTCCCCAAGAAGAACCGGCCCAGCGAGCTGAATGACTTCCGACCGGTGGCACTCACATCACATCTGATGAAGACGTTGGAGCGGCTCTTCCTCAAGCTCCTCAGACCACAGGTGCTGCACGCTGATGACCCCCTAAAGTTCGCCTACCGGGCAGAGGTTGGAGTAGAGGATGCCATCCTCTTCCTCCTACACAGAGCACACTCACATCTAGACAAGGGAAAAGGCACTGTGAGGATTACTTTCCTGGACTTCTCCAGTGCCTTCAACACCATCCAGCCCCTTGTACTCCAGGAAAAACTCTCCAGTATGCGAGTGGACCCGTGCCTGGTTGCTTGGATTTCCAGCTACCTCACTGACAGACCACAGTACGTCAGGCTGAAGGACATCACATCTGACACTGTGGTCAGCAACGTGGGAGCTCCACAGGGGACTGTACTTTCCCCTTTCCTCTTCACCCTGTACACCGCGGACTTCTGCTACAACTCGGACGCGTGTCACATCCAGAAGTTAGCAGATGACACAGCCATCGTGGGGTGTATCAGTGGCGGCGAGGAGGAGGAGTACAGGAGCCTGGTGGATGATTTTGTTGTCTGGAGCCACAAAAACAACTTACAGCTCAACACCTCCAAGACTAAGGAACTGGTCGTCGACTTTGGGAGGGACAGACCAACCCCAGACCAGTTCTGATAGGAGTGGAGGAGGTGGAGGTCGTGCAGACCTATAAATATCTTGGGCTGTGGCTGGACAACAAGCTGGACTGGGCGAGCAACACGAGGCAGCTGTACAAGAAGGCCCAGAGCAGGATGTACTTCTTGAGGAGGTCAAGATCATTCAACATCTGCAAGAAGCTCCTGGGGATCTTCTATCAGTCTGTGGTCGCCAGCGCTCTAACCTACGCTGTGGTGTGCTGGGGGGGGAGCACCTCAAAGACAGACTTCTCCAGGCTGGAGAAGCTGATCAGGCGGGCTGGCTCTGTGGTTGGCACAAGGCTGGACCCTCTGGCTACTGTGGCGAAGGAGAAGGACACTGAAAAAACTGACAGGTATCCTGGACAATACCACCCACCCTCTGCACACGACTATCAGTAGCCAGAGAAGCACCTTCAGTAAGAGGCTGCTCCTCCCAAGGTGCAGGACTAAAAGACTGAGGAACTCCTTTGTCCCCCGTGCCATCAAACTCTTCAACCTCCACTTAGGAGGGGGGAGGAAGACGGAAAGGGAAAGGGCCTGAATTACCTTTTTTTTGTATATACTGTTTTGCAGATATTTAAATTGTTTCTTATTGTTCTAATCTTCCTAATTTTTTCTAGTCACTGTGCTGCCTTTTCCTTTTTACTTTTCCTATATGTATGCCAACCAGTGCTGTATGCGATGGAGATGTCAATTTCCATGCGGGAACCTCCCAAATGGATAAATAAAGTTGTCTATCTATCTATCTATTTTGATATAACTCATCTCCTCGCATTCCCGTTGTCATGGTTACTGTTTATGTCCTGCACTCTAGTTCTACATGTTCTGAACAATAAAGCATTAAATCAAATCAAAAACTACCATCGAATTAGTTTTATTTCGAAGGGACATCTCCTGAAGCCGGAAGTTTATTTTGAAAGTTTCCGCTCGGTGAGCCGCGGTTCGGGACCCCCCTCCCCCTCACCCTCATGGCGCTCCTGCCGCTCCGCAGAAACGCCTCCATGTTGCTCCGTTAGCTCCCCGCTAACGTTCGATGCCGCGCGGCGGCTCTCCCGCGCCCACGCGGCTGCAGTGACGCTGTACGGTTCCGGTTCGGGTTGTCGGTGCTCTCTAAGGGCCGCGCAGAGCCGGTCAGACGAGTCTACTGCCTTACAACCGAGTCCGCACGCGACGTTGTGGGTGAAAGGTCGCGGCGCCTTCAGGGACAGTAGAGAAGCTCGGAGCGCTGGGTTTCACAGAGGCTCGTTCTAAACGCTTTATTGAGTGAAACATGACACAGGTGAACGACAGCAGGGCTTCACCCCAAAACTCGGTTCGGTTCTGAAACTCTGGATCACAAAACACAGAACCACAATCACAATACACATTTACATCTGCAACTGAACGCAGCGCTGCCCTCCCGGTCATCAGAACTCTGGGTAATGTAGTGTAGGCAGCATTGAAGCTGTCCTCAGTCTATTTGCAGATGAATGCTGAGGCTGCCGATTGAAGTCCTCAGGCTGGTTCCGGTCTGCTGGATGGGCGGAGCTCCGTGACCTCTGCTGGATGGGCGGAGCTCCATGACCTCTGCTCCTTCACGGCAGCTCTAGATTTTCTCCACGTAGTTTCCAGGAAACATGCCCTCTCTGCCCCGCAGCCGACCGAACCACCACCCTGACGGGTCTGCAGAGACACACATGCTGCTGAGGAGCGGCCGTCCCTTACCCACAATTCTCTGCTCTAACTGGAGATTCTGATTAAAGCGGGGACCCCATGGCCCCCGTCTCTGTCTGTCATTTCAGATCTGACGGGTTCTGAATGAACCGAGTCAGAACTCTGCAGCTCCAAACCCAGATCAGATCAGAAAAACCAGACTATCAGGTCCTAGAGACTTTGGAAGCTGCTGTCTGTACCTTCGGTGAGAATCTCGATGACATCACTGGCGTTGAAGCTGAGCTCATCCGTGTCCTGGGCGTCATAGGCATAGAGCGCTCTGCATTGGGGGGTTCTGGGTTTTGGTTTGGGTCGACCCGCCCCAGGAGGAGGTTTTACTTCCTTTGAGCGCCGTCGATGCAGCCTGGAGGTGAGGAGAAGGACAGATGATCAGAACCTCAGACACATGAACCGGATTCTGGATGACACCTGAAGGGGGACAGGTACTAGAGCTGACTCCGCCCACCTCCAAACCCACTTGAAAACAGCAGTTGGGCGGGTCAAATTAAAGTTTGAAGCCGGGCCATCTGGCAGTTCAAGAAACTGAAAAATGTCGGCGAAAAGCTAAACTTTTTCACACGGAGCAGTGATGACACCGGCCTCTGATGGTCTGTGGAGGAATTGCAACATCGTTTACTTCCTGGTTTGGACCAAGCTCGAGTCTGGAAGGGTGGAGCTTCAGTAGAAAAAGACCCGACTCAGCAAAATTTGGTGCTAGGGAAGCATTGCTCAGCCCGATTAGCCGGGTCAAGCTGGTTTGGACTGCTGTACAGCAAACGCTCTGGTTGTGCTGGATCTGGTTCTGGTGGACAGGCTGGCTTACCCTGCGGCTCCCTGGTCAGGAACCTCCATGAAGCCCATGTCCTGTTGTCTTGGGAGCTGAGCGCCATGCCGAGGCTGGTTCTGGAGGCGTGGTAGGGTGGGCTGGTCCATGCTGGATTGCTGCCTCAAGAGGGAGCCTCTGGAAGAGTTGGGCCGGCCCCTGGATGCTCCGCCCCCTCTGGGGTCAGTTGCTAGGGAGATAAGGTCATCAGAACGGCTTGAAACCACTTCAGAACCTGAAGCACTCCTGTCAGGTACCTGAGCCTATCTGGCTGGTGGGCGGGGCCTGGCTTCGCAGGTAGCGGCTCTTGCGGTTGTCCTTCCTCGTCGGTCCTGCGGATCCAGCAGGAAGTGATGCGGCATGGACAGAATGCTAGAAAATTCTGGATTATGAGAGCCAGAACTTACTGGAGTTCTTGGGGAGACCCGGGCCAATGGAAACGTGCAGGAACTTTCCAGTAGGCTTCAGAACCGCATCATCCCCCTGGCCCGTGTGGAACTGGATCTGTCTAGAACCTGATGAGCCAAAGGGGCCCCAACCCCCCTTCTTCACCTTGAATTCCAGGCTGGAGGGACAGGACAGAACTGTCAGGACCAGAACTTTGCATCAGGAGTGGACTCTCAGATTGCTGTCCTGTCGACAGACAACCACCTGTCTGACTCCACCCTGCAGCCACGCCCAATTAAAGCAGAAATCTCCCCACAAAGAACCCCGCCCCCGACCAACACAGACCCAATAGTCACGCACAGATCACTGCCCCGCCCACAAAGCTTCAGACAGACGCAGTGGAACTGTCTGCCGTGTTTCCATGGAAACTGGAGACATGCAAGCAGACATGCAAGCAGGCAGATAGACAGGTGTCATACTGACAGGTTGTTGAACTTGAGCGGCAGCTTCTTGTCGGTTCTCTCCTGGAACCTCTTGACCAGCAGACTGAGGAACTCGGTCTTGAAGATGCTCTGCAGAACGCTGTCGTACTCTTCCTCGTGGATGATGAAGAAGTCGTCCTGCAGAGTGCTGATCAACACAAACCTGAGTGAGGTTTCAGGTTCTGGTTCCAGTCTTGATTTATGCACGGTGAAAAGTTTTTACATGGAGAAAGCTTCAAGCTGAACTGGGACAGAACCGAGTTAGCCCCTGACCCACCTGGAGCAGCCAAACACCTACGTCAGGATGCTCTTTGTGGACTTCAGTCAACACTGTGATCCCCCATAAACTGGTCCACAAACTCTCCAATCTCAGACTCTCATCCAAGCTCTGTTCATGGATCATGGAGTTCCTGACCAACAGGCCTCTCAGAATGTCAGGATGGGGGGCCTGACGTCTGACTCCATAATCTGAGCACAGGCACACCACAGGGCTGTGTGCTCAGTCCAGCCCTCTTCCCACTCTTCACTCAGGACTCTGCTCCCATCCACTCCTCCAAAACTATAGTGACATTTGCAGATGACACTACAGTGGTGGGCCTCATTACTGACAATAACGAGACCTGGTACAGACATGAGATCAAAGCCTTGGAGCAGTGGTGTCCAGCCAAAGATCTGGTCCTCAATCCCACCAAAACCAAGAAGGTCATTATAGACTTCAGGATGACCAGGAGAACAACTCAACCCCAACTCCACACCAGAGGGGAGGAGGTGGAACAGGTTCCTCGGCATGTATATCTCCAAGAACCTGACATGGACGCTGAACACCTCCAAACTGGTGAAAAGGGCCCATCAGACGCTGTTCTTCCTGAGGAAGGCGGGTCTGGCTCCGGGACTTCTCAGACAGTTCTACAGGAGCGTCGTGGAGAGCCTCCTCTGCCGGGGCTGTACAGTGTGGTACAGCAGAGGAGAGGAGAGACCTGTCCTGGGTGGTGAAGACAGCACAGAGGATTGTGGGAGCTGAGCTCCCAAACCTAGACATGGTCTATAAAGAGTGTCTACAGAGAAGACCGGGCCATCAGCATGGACAGCAGCCATCCTGGACATTCCCTGTTTGTGCCGCTGCAATCAGGCAAGAGGTACCAGGTTTTAAAAACAAGGACAAAGAGACTGAGACGCAGCTTCTCCCCCTGAGCAGCAGTCCCCCCCCCCCCCCCCGCTTTCCATATACCACAGACTTAAATCTTATTCATCACGGACACCCCTCAGTACAACACACCACTGAAAGTAAAGCTGTTTATTTATCAAGACATTTTTATTTAAAACTTCTTAACGTTTTTTCTGATTTTTTATATTCTTATATTGTTTTTATTCATTCTTTGATGTTTACTTCTTTTTGACTGAGTGCCAACAGAATTTCACTGTAGAAATAGAATGACAATAAAAATCTCTGAAAGAGATACGGTGCTAGACTGTGGAATCAAACCCGCAGCCCCTCAGTACCAGGACAGACACTCATGGAGAACCTACCTCATAGACACAGACTGGACCTTGTTGAGCTCGATCTTCCTCTTCAGAACCTCACAGATCTGGCCTTTATCTGGACCTTGCTTCACTTTCTCTCTGCCGATCAGGTAGAGGAACTTTGGGGTAAGGACGAGGTCCTGCTTCACCGTCTGAAACGGAACCAAAGGACCTCAGAGAACCAGCAGCAGAACCTTTTGGGCCCAACACTTTTGGTTTTCCCTGCAGCAAACGTGTTTCCTTCAGATAAGTCATCAGTCAGCCAGTGACTGGACGCTCCTCCTGGACGGATCCGATGCACCAGAACGCTGCCTGGATCCAAGAATGAGCATAAAGAAAGGGAAATGGCAGCTTGAAAAGATGAACCAAAGGAAGAGCAGGAAGGTGTTCCCCTGCTCAGAAAATGGACTCAGAAAATCTCTTGAAACGCTGAAGAAGATAATCACGATAATCACAATTATCATCCGGATGAGTTAATGAGGGATGAAACTTGTATCTTGTGGAGGGAGCGACCCTCAAACGGCACTGCAGGACCTCTGAAGGACCGATGAAGGAAGAATGGGCTCCTTGTTTCAAGGCTCAGAGAGACTCTCCTAATGTTATGAAGGACACTGTGCAAGAGTCTACTGCTCTGAGTAAAACACCATGTTGAGAAATGTTCCAGTGTTCTAACGTTTTACAAAGCATCAGAAATGTTTCAGAAGGGTTAAGGAAGAAGAAGGATCTGCAACGGACATTCTTCAGCCGTGCGGGGATCGGGGGTGTCTCTGGTATCTAACCCCTGCAAATACAGGGGGAAATACTAAAAAACACGGAACAGATGTTTAATACAAAGTCAGGAGTAGAAAAGGAGACAGGAAAGATCCAAAGGAGAACCAGCAGAGCACCAAAAAGTCAGAAAACAGAATCCGCCATGTCAACGACTGGATAAACCCAACGGGACCAGGAGACAAAGACGCAAATGAGGGGGCGTACGTCCAGCCACTCACCAGAAGGAGGGGCGTGGCCACCCAGGTAACATTACAGGTGTGCCGCTGATAGTGACAAAGCCCAAAACCTTCTGAGTGAGGCTGCAAGCCAGAAACACGAAGGTAGACTTCCTCTTCATCCTTTCCGGATGAGACGCAGAGAACTGGACTTTTTTATGGTGGAACCTCACCGATTGTCTCTGACTTTAGAGACCACTGCCGGCTTCCCGTCTTTTAGGGACTGGTTTCTGTTTACATTACAGGACATCAGATTCCTCAAAAGAGACACCGTGATCCAGGGAGGCTAACAAGTCCTTATTTTGCAAGTCCAAGTCAAGCCCAGTCTTCGCATCCAACTTCAAGTCATAAAACAGTCAAAAGCAAATTGTCACAAACCTTTTAATCACGGAGCTTTAGCTCCAGTGTTGACGGTCTTTCCACTGCCATACTATTTAACTGTTTACGGTAATAAGGTCATTCCAACCGATCCTGAAGATATGAAACGCTGATGTTCAACCCTTTGGAGTAGTGATGCTTTTACAAAACCAACAGGAATCAGCTGATTCTGATCCAGAGAAAGGCAGCCGTCCAACCATTTTGGTAGGTCAAAGAGTGTTATGTAGTTGTCACCGGCGACATCTCTGGTGTTTAAGGGCTAAACAGCTTGTTGGGTCACAAAAACAGACAGCTGGCGTTTCTACGTTCTCAAAGCTGTTAGACTATGCCGTCAAGTCCAAGTCCCCCCCTCTGCTGTGATACTGTAAAAGTTCTGACTTCAGCAGGACCTCCTGTTGAGGCGGTTCTTCAACTATGTCTCAGCTCTAACTGGGTCACAAACAGAACCGTGTGTTTCACCTTGAATCTGCGGTTATATTTCACCACCACGTCTGCAAAGTCGATCCTCTCTCTACGGCCGACAAACTGCCTGATCTCAGGGTGGTTTTCGGTCCCAATGTAGTCGCCTACGAAGTTCCTGTTGATGCTGTTCCTGCGGCGTTCCTTCTTGTTCAGCAGAACATCAGAGGCTGAGAGTACAGAAGAGTTCTGGTCCGGATCAGGTGACACAAACATGAAGCCTCTCCAGAGTCTCACAACTCCAGTCTCACCTTCCTCCCGCATCTTGACGTACTTCCGGACAGCGATGTGTTTGCGCCACGCCTTCTGAATGACGCGAGCGTAACCGTTGTACTTCCTCTCCCTCATTTCCTCCAACAGGAAGAGCTGCAAAACAGAAATGAGCATCTTCCTACAGAACTGGATCCTGGAATTCTCCAGGTTCTTGTGAACAGAACCTCAGAAGTTCACAACAGAGGGATTGTATTCTGTTTCATACCGACTCTGGAGCTTTGATGAAGACTTTGGCCTTGCCCAGTTGGTACTGGTCCTGGTCCATGTTGACAGAGCTTAGGAGGTGTAGGACTCCACGGCGCTCCTCTCCCATCCAGTGAGGCCATGTTTCCTTGGTGAGGATAGCGTACCTGAAGAAACAGAAGTTCATGCTGGTATGAAACAGAACCTAGTGCTAATTCTGACCAAGAATGATGCCTGACCTCTGCAAGAACTTGTTGAAAGGACGTCGGTAAGCATATCCCGCTCGCCGGACTCTGATGTTCTCTCTAAGGCCCAGGTACTCCACCTGGTGTCTGACCCGGTTCTCCTCCCAGTCCCGGGGGCGTTTGGTCTCATTGGGTTTGATGCAGCGAATGTAGTGAGGAGTGCACTTCATCAGGGTCTGGACCAGACTGTTGGCTTGTTTCTGCAGAGGAAAGGAGGAGTCTGTTTGGTACCACCCGACACAGAAACCTTTCCTCAATGTTTGTTTCATTTTCTGACCTCCATCTCACCTTTATCTTACTGCTGGCGGTGGTGGGCCGGCCTCTTTTCTCGGCCTCCAGGTTCTCCGGGAACAAAGCTCTGATGAACGGACTTTCCACAAACACACCGCAAAGAGGTCATCATGAGGTCTTCACACAAACATGTCAAACCTGATCTGGTGTCGTACCTGAACCTGAACCTCTACCTGAACCTTTTTGTTGCTCTTCGTACCTGAACATTATTTTGCATCCATTTACAAACGCCATGGACCCACTTTTCTACAAGCATGACAAAAGTCTATGGGGTGATCCCCCATGTCCTCCTTCATTCACGAACCTCTTCTTTTCTGTAGCTCCACCCTCAGCATCTTTCCACCATCGTCGTCATCACTGTTCCTCCTCTCAAACGTCTCCATCTGTTTCCCTGCATGGATCTCCAGAGCATCCATGATCTGATCCTCTGATGGATCCATTCCTGATCCATCCTGGTTCTAAACAGAACCTCAGCATCTTCAGCTCTGCCTCCTGTCTCTGAACCACCCACATGGCTGCACCTTTGGTCCCACCTTCCTCCACCTGCTCCAACCTGCTTTCAGACGGCTGCTCTCCCCACAGTCTGCTCCACCTTTGCTTTAATGCTTCACTGAGTCCTAAAATCCTCCACTTTCTCCTCCTCTGCTTCCTGTAATCTCACCATTGCTTTCGAGTTCTTGTCATTTACACACAAACTCTCTGTCTCACTGCAGCTGACCTTTAATCGTCTCCATTTCAGAACAATCCTCCACCTCTCTAGATGTTCCTCCACCTCTCTAGATGTTCCTCCACCTCTAGATGTTCCTCCACCTCTAGATGTTCCTCCACCTCTCTAGATGTTCCTCCACCTCTCTAGATGGTCCTCCTCCTCTCTAGATGTTCCTCCACCTCTCTAGATGTTCCTCCACCTCTAGATGTTCCTCCACCTCTCCAGATGTTCCTCCACCTCTCCAGATGTTCCTCCACCTCTATAGATGTTCCTCCACCTCTCTAGATCTTCCTCCACCTCTCTAGATGTTCCTCCACCTCTCTAGATGTTCCTCCACCTCTCTAGATGTTCCTCCACCTCTCCAGATGTTCCTCCACCTCTCTAGATGTTCCTCCACCTCTAGATCTTCCTCCACCTCTAGATGTTCCTCCACCTCTCCAGATGTTCCTCCACCTCTCTAGATCTTCCTCCACCTCTCTAGATCTTCCTCCACCTCTCTAGATCTTCCTCCACCTCTGTAGATCTTCCTCCACCTCTCTAGATGTTCCTCCACCTCTCTAGATGTTCCTCCACCTCTCTAGATCTTCCTCCACCTCTCTAGATGTTCCTCCACCTCTCTGCTCCATGCACTTAGGTCACAGTATCATCTGCAAGCATGATGCTCCACAGAGGTTCCTGTCTGTCACACCAACAGAACATCTCACCACTGTCTTACAGCCCTCATCCATGTCCTAAAGAACTCCAATGTTCTTCTTCCCTGCGACTCCACAAACCACAGCGCCTCTCTCTGTCAGAAGTATCACCAAGTTCTGAACCTTCAGGCTGCAAACCTGATGTCAATGAGATGGGAGAGCGAGCAGAACCAGAACTTACAACTCGCTGCCCTGCATCAGCTCGATGATGTCATTGAACAAGACGTCGCGGTTCCTCTCACAGAAGCCGTTGACATCGTAGGACACCTGGACACACAGACAGGTGTTGTTGGACTCAGCAGGTGTCAGGGAGGGGCAAAGGTGTGCGGGTGTGGTGGCACCTTCCCGGCGTAGTGGTGGACGATGAAGCCTTTGTTCCAGCTGCTGAAGTGTTCGTGTGATCCGATCTGACCCTGCAGCTTCTGCAGCAGTGTCTGATCTGCCCCCTCCCCTTTGGCGTGCATGGTGGCGCAAACATCATCCAGGATGCTCATTATTCCTGGAGGATTCTGGGAAAAGGTGACAAAGAGGATTGGAGAAGGTGCAGCCTTTTTTCCTTTGCTGCTCTGCGATTGGTTAGCTCACCAGTTTGGACTCGATGAGGTCACAGACCACCTTGTTGTTGAAGTACTCAATGGGGGTCCACTTGATGCCCTCCTGAACATACTCCTCCTGCAGACATACTTCTTAATGACATTGCACTGAGATCATGTCCCACATCATGCAGGCTCCGCCTCTATAACTCAGCTGATGAAGTCTCAGCTGGGAACTGAACAAGTTCTACAAACACAGGAACCTGGCTTTATCCCGATCTTCTCATACCGTCACCAGAACCCAACGGATCCTCATGAACAGGCCTTTGGTGTCTGTGATCTAACGGGGGGGGGGGGGGGTCAAAGGTCACCTGCTCTGCCTTCAGCGTCAGCTCAATGAAGATCTGCTGCAGCTTCTCATTGACAAAGTTGATGCAGAACTGCTCAAAGCCGTTTTTCTGAAAAGGAAGAAAAGGGAATTCCATGAAAGTCAGAGCTTTAGCCACCAGAAACCAGCTCATGTGCACCTCCAAACACGTCCAGCAGGGGGCAGACATCACCAACACCATGAAAGCTTTAGAACCTTCTCTGGGTCTGTGGAGGACTCTGATGTTCCACAGAAGCGACGTACCTGGAAGATCTCAAAACCGTAGATGTCAAGAACCCCGATGTTCAGCTCCTCCTGCTCCTTCTGCATGGCTTTGTTGATGCACTGCAACAACACACAGACACACACGGGACCGTGAGCCCCTGCTCCCTCCTCGGATAGTCCCTCCCCCAGGTTGTGGGACTTACGTCCACCAGGAAGTCGAAGAGGCGGGCATACAGGGCTTTGGACAGGGCGTCCCTGGAGAAGGAGGCCTGCTCGGTGTTCAGGGTGACCGAGATGGACTCGCTCTTCCCGCCCCACTTGCTGTCCATGATCCTGCTGGTCAGCTTGCTGCAGAGGCCGTCCTGCGAGATCCCCAGCAGGTACGAGGGGAAGGCCAGGACTGGCGGGGGGACACACAGGCTCTTTGGTGAACTCTTCAGGTTTCACTGAGGACGTCAGCAGAGACTCACTCACAGTCCTGACTCTCCACCACTGCGTAGTTGTTCTCCTCCTTGAAGCTGATGTTCCCCACATGAAGGATCGCTGCCACCAGCTGCAGAACCGATTCCTGCTCGTCCACCGACAGACCCACGACAGACATGGCCCCCTGACAGACAGGTGCAGCAGGTCAGTTGTAAGCCAACGCGCAGACCGGTGCAGAGGCGGGTACAGACCATGGTATCAGAGAAGTCCTTTTTATCATCCATGTCCTCCACCGTGAAGGTTCCTGTCTGGTTCAAGTAGTAATAATAGTCTGGAGTGGTGACGCCAAAGTTCTCCATCTGCTCCTTGCTGGCCCCCCCCAGAAGCTGACATCACACAGACTTGATTGCACCGACAGCTCGTTGTGCCATGACTCTAACTCGTGTTGTGTTGCAGTACCTGATAGTAGATGTGAAAGTTCCTCTCCCCTTGATTCTGCGACACAACGCGACTTTTCTCCAGCAGGAAGTTGGAGATCTTCCCTCCATCAGGAGCTCCTCCTCGACTGAACTGGATCTCAAAGTACTTTCCCTGACAGGACAGTCCAGAGTGTGTTTGTGTGCACGTGCTGGTTCTGGTTCTCCTGGATCTATACTCACAAATCTGCTGGAGTTGTTGTTGCGAACGGTCTTGGCGTTTCCAAAGGCTTCCAGAAGCGGGTTGGACTGTAAGATGATGTCTTTGACGCGCTGCATCCCACAGTGTCACCATGACAACGACAGAGATGGAAGTACTGTTAGGACCAACAGGATCCAGAAGGCAGACCGTCTGTCTGTGCTCTCCAGGTAAGAAGAGAACCAGATCTAAAGATCTAAAGATCTGTTGGATCTAGAGTCAAACCAGTCTGTTCCTCAGAACAAAATGTCTCAGCTGACCCATTACATCACCCAACAGAACCAAGGGGCAGGAGACCATCTGAGACCAACTGGTACCTTGGATCAGGGAGTAGGACCGGTTCATGCGGGTTCTGGAGCAGGAACTGAGGCGCATGTTCAGACCATCTATGGTTTCTGGGTCAGTTAATGATCATGTGAAACTCTAGCGAGTTCCGGTTCAGAGATGTTCACAGGATAATGGACTTGAAACGAGAGACACTGGATGCTGTTCAGAGAGCAGAACCTGAGCTGCTCGCCGTCCAACACTCCGGACTTCCTGCAACGGGAGAACGGAAAACGGCGTGTTCCCTAAGGCCTAAGGCGCTCGTGCACAGGCAAGGCCCGAGCCACACCACCAGGAGAAACGTCAGGGTCAGTGCCCCATCTGTGAAACGTGGAAGTGAACCTGCAACCTTCTGGTCACAGGTGATCTGCACTGTAGTAACAAAGATCAGGGAGGTTCTCAGGGGCCGTGGTGGTTAGGAAGATGGACTTCCAGCCACAGAGTTGCTGGTCTGAATCCCTTCAGGATCACATCCATGGGATATATTTCCAGCAGTGTTCACATCACTGGTGCCCTTGAGCAAGGCTCTTCAACCAAATGGTTCCAGTAGAGATCCTGAGTGTCGACACTTTGCTGCTCACTGAGGTGGTGAAGCCAAAGAACAGGAACTGACACCCACTCTGGGTCCAAACTGAAACGGACTCCCATGACACCTGTGAAGGTGGAGTCATGACCTCCATGACCTCTGTGTCACCTCATATTTCATTTGGGCTTGTAACACCTTGAAGTCGTGGTGAAGAGTGAGGTAGGTTTACCCACCTGGACTTTGTCTCCTCCTCCTGAGATTTTGGACACGTAGCTCATTATGAACTTAGCAGCAACCGTTTTTCCAGCTCCGCTTTCCCCGCTGGAACAAGAAGAGTTTCATAGGAGTGAACACCGGCATGCAGGCAGGAGACCCCAGTGAAGCTCCGCCTACCTGATGATGACACACTGGTTCTCGCTGTCGATCATCATGTTCCTGTACATGTTGTCTGCCAGGGCATAAATGTGGGGGGGGTTCTCATACTGAGCCTGGAGGAAGAACACGCCAGGTCACCCCCACACAGGTGCTACTGTGCGAGCATGTGCGCGCATGTGGGAGTGTGCGTGCGCATGTGGAAGTGTGTGCGTGCATGTGGGAGTGTGCAGGTGCGAGTGTGCGGGCGCATGTGAGAGTGTGCATGTGAGAGTGTGCAGGTGCGAGTGTGCAGGTGCGAGTGTGCAGGCGCATGTGCGAGCGCATGTGAGAGTGTGCAGGTGCGAGTGTGCAGGTGCATGAGCGCATGTGAGAGTGTGCAGGTGCGAGTGTGCAGGTGCGAGTGTGCAGGTGCATGAGCGCATGTGAGAGTGTGCAGGTGCGAGTGTGCAGGTGCGAGTGTGCGGGCGCATGTGCGAGCGCATGTGGGAGTGTGCACGCATATGGGAGTGTGCGCGTGCATGTGAGAGTGTGCAAGTGCGAGTGTGCACGGGCAAGTGGGAGTGTGCATGTGCGTGTTTTTTGTGCACGCCTCACCGCGCCCTGGTACAGCTCCACCTCCCTGTCAGTGAAATATGGCAGCTGTTTAAACGGGTTTACAGAGATCAGAACTGGACCGATGTATGTCTGACCAAGTGGGTCAAGGATCATGAAGGAAACCAGAACCAGGTTCTGAAGCTGCTCCTCAGAACTCTGGGCCCAACAGCAAGGATACAAAGATGTAGTCGTCCATGTATCTCTTCTTCAGGTTGTCCGTGATGGCGTCCTCGTTGATCTTGGACAGCAGAACCATGTCGTCAACGCCGCTCACCTTCACGTTCTGAGCCTGCCAGTGGTAGCGCTCCTTGCTTCCCTGGGGTGGGGGGTGGGGGGGAGATCATCAATTAGTGATTAGTAAGTAGGGGGGAAAAAGTCAATAATCTTCACGTGACCCCACTGTCTAGTGGGTCTAGATCAGTGTTTTTCAACCTTTTTTGAGCCACGGCACCCTTACATACAAAGTTAGTTAGATACAAATTGTGTGTTCGTTGTGGTTTCAAGACGTTTAACAAGGACGACTCATTGTACGCTGAGGCGCTGTCCCTTTAAGCCAATGCATCATGGGAGATGTAGTGATGGCAGAAAGACTCGCGTCTCTGAGCTTCATGGTTTTGTTCTCTTGTTCCACGGTCTGATACCGGATTCTGTGGAAAGCTACACCGCTAAAGACGAACTTTAGCTGGTATTTCTGTTGGAACTGAGAGACTTTATGAGAGAATCTGAACAAGGAAGTGAAGACTTTAACCACTTCTGATTGGTCAGACTGATGACATGTGATTAAGTCTCCAAGAATGATTGGTGGAGACAGTTAAAGGGGGGGGACTTTTCTGAAAACAGCTGTAGCTGCAGCTAAATCGTGGTACCGTCATTCTTATCAAAATGTCTTTAATAGAATCAAATAAACACAAAGAAAAAAGTATTTTATGATCTTAGGCGGCTGGGCGGCTCGGTTGGTAAGGTGAGCGGCTACCACGCAGGAATCCAGGGTTTGATTCCCAGAGGGGAATAAACAATGGTACTGAGTCAATTACCATATCAATTGAGCAATGAACATCACCCAGTGAGGGTCCTTAGGTAAGGCCCTTAGCGCTACTTAGGCTGCAGCTCACCGCTCCCCCAGGGGATGGGTCAAATGCGGAGGAGAATTTCCCCATAGTGGGATAAATACCTATTACTATTTATATTCCTAACTCCTCAGTGTTTTATCAGGGCTTGGATGAACACAGAGCTGATATCCTGGAGATGGAAATGTTTTTAGATCAGTGAATGAGGGCAATTTTCCACGGCAAACTGGTTGAAAAACACTGGTCTAGATGACCCGACCCCCAATGGTAAAGTGCCTAGGATAGAACAAGGGTTAAGCAGCAGGCAAGGCCGGAATTGAACCTGTGATCTTTTAAACAATCAGAGATGGGCTGTTCCACCTCTACACCACAGGCCACAGCCCCCCCAGAAAGAAAACATGCGGTCATTCGAGCAGGAACTTCTGCTGCATCACTTTACATTCAAAACTACAGAGCTGATCAATGTGTTCACCCGTCGCCATGACGATTCAAGGATCCTGCAGGAAGTGAAACTGGAGTTCAGGTGACTTTCCTCTGCCCCCCTCCTCCCTCCCTTGTGTCATGTTGGGAGGGGGGGGGGCATTCAGCCTTGCTGTCTCTGCTGAATACCCAGCATTCCTGAGCCCTGTGAGCGCACGCAGCGCAGCAGGACGCGGCACGCCATGGGCGTGTCCGAGCCTTCAGATCTGATCCGGGGGAGTCAGTGACGCCGGTGGCCCCCCAGGCAGGTGTGGGCTGCAGCCAGTCCTTCAGGTAAGGAAACAAACATGCTGGGACTGCAGCCATTCCCTTAAATGGTTCTGGGAACGTTAACAGGCCGCCGCCCACATCTGTGTGCTTGGCTCTGATTGGTCATTCAGCATTCCTATAGATTCAAAAACTGTCAGGTGTTTGATGGTTTAATCTGACAGCAGAACCATCAGCTCAGGTGGATCTTCATTAGGATGTTTAATTTGGATTTCTAGAATAATCTAGATTCAGACTGATCTGGTTTCAGATTGATCTGGTTTCAGAAATGCTCCCACTCCTCGGGTTCTGAGCTGTGATTGGCTCTTGGTTTGTCTTAAGATCTCGGTCTCTGGCTGAAGGTGCGGTTCTGTTGTTTTTTCAAGTGTTTTCATTCAATCCGTTTTAATCTGGGATTAGGATTGTTCACATAGACATGGATTTGAACAGTGATCCACAAGTGAGCTGCAGGTGGATCTGCTCTCTGTTCCAGATTCAGTTCTGACAGAAGAACCGGACCGAGTCTGACTCTGAACTTCACCCTTCACCTGCATAGTCCAGGTGTTCTCTCAGAAGAGGCCCGAGCCGTGCTGGGACCAGAACCGCTATCAGGATTAAGTCTATAAACTCACCATGTTTGTTGCCACTCCACTTCCTGCTTCAGAGCAAACTCCACAAATCCCAAGTGGTTCTGATCCGGGCTGGTCCTAATGGGTCCAGGTGTTTTCAGGAGCACAGACTGGACCAGAACCTGCTCAGTCCGGATCCAAGCTCCTCAGTTTGACCTTAGAGACATTTTTCTCTCCGTCTGTTTTACTCCTTCAGTCTTCAGAAACTCAAATCCCTGCAGGTGTGGGCAGGTGAGGCCCCTCCCCTCTAGTCCTCTGGAACTCTGGGTAATGAAGTCAGAAAGAAACTCTGCTGCCCCAGAGGGCAGAAGTACGGTGTCTGTATTCCCAAAGAAGAGACCAGCAGAACGTTTGTTTCCATAGGATTTTATTGAAGTGATTTTTCCTGCAGTTTGTCAGATTGATTCTGGTTCCTGTCCCACAGGAGATCCTCACTGTGCTGCACGCTGAACCACAGCACCTCCTGCTGGCAGAACTAGCAGGATCCTTCAGTGCAGAAGATTCATCTTCTGGCAGGTTTCTAAAGAACCCGACCCAAACCAAGAACCCAGACGTGGATTCATGAGATGGAGCGGCAGGAAGTGATGCAGAAGAGACGCCGCCACCTTCTCTGACCCCTGAGTGCCGAATGTGCAAAAGTCTGGACCTCAGCACAAAACAGGAGAGCAGCTGCTCCACACCTGGAAGCCCAGGAGGACCAGCCGGGACCAGCTGAGACCAGCCGGGACCAGCCGGGACCAGCCGGGTCCTCCTCAGAGTCCGAGTCCTTCCTGCCGCTGCAGAAGCTGCAGTTCTTTGGCTCAGTTAAAACACAAACACACCTTGGTCCTTCAGTCGCTCCGCCTCACCTGCAGGTCCAGAGTTCATACCTGACCTGCTGAGCAGGCGATGAGAAAAAAAAAGTCTACAGAGGTAAAAGGAGGAGGGGCTAAGCAACGGGACAGAGCCAGTCTTTCTGAAAGTAAGGAAATAAAAGAATCAACAGACAGAAGCTGCAAGGGGAGGAGTGTGAGATCCTCCAGGGGGAGGAGTCAAGCAGGTCACATGACTGCAGTCACATGATGCCATTGGTCAGGTACTGGAAGCCATCGTAGAGTTTGGTGGTGAGGGACCGCATGGAGCCGTCCACCAGCTGGTCGATGAGCAGCTGCAGCTGCTCCTCCGTCAGGCTCATGTGGAAGCGCTCCTTCAGAGCCCGCATGGTGCTGGAGCCGTGGAAGCAGGGCAGGTGGGAACCTGGGGGCACAGGGGGGCAGAACCGTAAGGTGCAGGTGGAACAGACCCCCGGTGGTAGACTGCTGTACCAACAAACCTGCAACTCTAGCACCTCATCCAGTGGTACCACAGTATCAAACGGGACAAACCATCGGGACAAACCAAACGGGACGAAACAAACGGATCAGACCAAACAGAACAAACTAAACGGGACAGACCAACAAGTTCAAACAAATGGGACGAACCAAATGGGACGAACCACACGGGTCAAACCAAACGGGACAGACCACACGGGTCAAACCAAATGGGACGAACCAAATCGATGAACCAAACGGGACAAACCAAACGGGACAAACTAAACGGGACGAGCCAAACGGATCATACCAAAGGCGACAAACAAAATCGGACGAACCAAATGGGACGAACCACACGGGTCAAACCAAACGGGACAGACCACACGGGTCAAACCAAATGGGATGAACCAAATGGGACGAATCAAATGGGACGAATCAAACGGGACAAATCAAACGGGACAAACCAAACGGGACAGACTAAACAGGTCAAACCAAACGGGTCGGACCACATGGGACGAACAAAACAGGACAAACCACACGGGACAAACCATCGAGACAAACCTAACGGGACAAACCAAACAGAACAAACTAAACAGGTCAAACCAAACGGGTCAAACCAAACGGGTCAAACCAAACGGGAAAAACTAAACGGGACAGACCAAACAGGTCAAACCAAACGGGTCGGACCAAATGGGTCAAACCAAACAGGACGGACCAGCAAGACGCCGGTTCTGAAGGCCTGGAGTCTGCCCCCCCTCATGAGTGCTCACCTTGCTGCATGATCTCCACCACCTGAAGGACTCGGTCCATGTGCTTCCTGGCTGCTATCAGGCCCTGCAGCATCAGCATCTTAAAGTAGATGAACATGTCGCCGTCTGGACCCCCCATCACCTACCAGACCAGGTGGAGGGAAAAACCACTGTCACATGACACACCTGGAAGAAACATGACATCACAGGCCTTCCACGCCTGATTGGCTGGGATGTAACCCGGAAACACCTTAGACGGTCTGGACTGTGACAGACACATGTTTCATTACTGATTGGATACCCCATGTGACTGTGGAAGGAGGTGGGAACTGAGAAGCCCCGCCTCCTGGATGGGTTTCTCTCCAAAGCTCCACCCTGGCCGGGTGGAGGTGTGGCAGACTCACATCTACAAACTCTGAGGTGAGCTTGAAGGCAGACGTCTCGAAGCCGAGGTTCCTGGGCGAGCTGGACAGGATGAAGCCAAAGTCGATGTGGATGATGTGGCCGTCGGCGTCCAGCAGGATGTTCCCGTTGTGCCTGGGGACAGACAGCGTGCAGGTGAGGGGGGCGTGGCTCTGAGGCTGCAAGGGGGCGGGGCTGCGCTCACCTGTCTTTGACCTGCAGCAGGTAGCATATGAGGCTGTAGCCAGCACAGCTCTGGACGAAGTTCCTCTGGGCCGTCAGGAAGGCCTCGGTGGTGGGGGCGCCGTGCTCCTGCAGCAGGTAGTCCAGCAGAGACAGCTGGCTCTGCTTCTTCACCTGGTGGAGCGACACGGCGTTCATCACCGGCTCGATCATCCCGCTGTCCGCCGACAGCACCAGGATCTTGTAGGGCTTGATCCACAGCGGCACCCGCTCCTGCTGCCAGATGGACTACAGGAAACGGACACGGGTCAGGGTCCGGCCCGGAGTCAGAACCGGGTGGCGTGGTGAGGGGGGGCCGGGTTACCTGGAGCTGCTGCAGCACCTGGTAGGCGAGCAGCTCCTGCCTCAAGTCGTCTCCACATTTCACGATGACGGAGAGCAGCCTCCAGTTGGGGAGGTGCCCGTAGGGAGACCCCTCCCTGATCCTCCTGCAGGAGCACACATGAACACACACACAGATATGAACGCACGCACACATGAACACACACACACACATATGCACTCACACACATATGCACACACACACACACACACACACATATGCACACACACACATATGCACACACACACGCACATATGAACACACACACAGATATGAACGCACGCACATATGAACACACACACACACACACACACACACACACACACACACATATGCACTCACACACACACACAGGCACACACACACACACATATGCACACGCACACATATGCACACACACACGCACTCACACACACACACATATGCACACACACAGACACACAGACACACATATGCAAACACACACACACATATGCACACACACACACACACTCACACACACATATGCACACACACAGACACACAGACACACATATGCAAACACACACACACATATGCACACACACACACTCACACACACATATGCAAACACACACACACATATGCACACACACACACACTCACACACACATATGCAAACACACACACACATATGCACACACACACACACACACACACACACGCACAATCATTTTTAACAGCTTCTGTTCGTTCACAAACGGCTGAATTGGCGTTCTGGAGAACTGCTGTTCAGAGCTTTTATTCTGAAAGTCCTCCCACTGACTTCCTGCAGCCACAGCACCAGTGAGGATGACTTACCGGACCTTCTCCTCCCACGGCTCCTTCAGGGCCACGGCTGACGGGTCTTCCGGGTCTCGTTTGAAGGTGGTGGGGGCCTGAGCCAGCTGCTCCGACAGACGGCGCCTGGAAGAGAGGGCGGAGCTTTAAACCAGCACAAAGGACGGGGACCTGCTTTTCCAGATGTTTGAAGACTCTTAGATATTCTTCATCATCCCTCTCCACCAGATACACCAGAAATGGTTCTCTGAGAAAGCATTCCATCGTGTGGAGTGGGACTACCTTTTTTATACACTTAAAACATGTGGTTTTGGCCCAAGGTTCATCTCAAGGATACATACTCTCTACTCTTCCACAGTCGCAGCAATTTGTACCAATGACAATCTTTCACCTTTTTTTAAGCTGTGATGTGGAACAAGGCAAGGATGCCCTTTATCACCTTTGTTATTCACTTTGATCATTGGACCTCTGGCAATTACTCTTCGAGGCGATGATTCTTTTTATTTTTTAACTTGTCCTGTCCAACAGCTGGGCAGACAGATGAGAGCTGAGGGCCTCTTGTGTTGGACATAATTTACTTTAACAAGAGGGGTTATTAATCTTCAGACAAACCAGAGGTATGTCTGAATAAACCCCTTTTGCCAAATCTCATTAATTTTAATCATGTTTGAAACTATTTTGTGTTGGACCGGACGGAAAAGGAAAGAAGGGAAGAAGAGAGAGGGATGTTAGAGAGGGGGGGGTAAGAGGGTGATCATGGGAAGGGGGGGTTAAACAATGAAGCAGCATAAAGCAACAAGTTGCTGGATGGTTATACTCATTACAGTGAGGTTCAGATGTAATACACGTCTAGAGGGGGCGGGGCCTGTCCACACACACACTCAAATGTTAAACACACCTGTTGGCTCCAGAAATGTCCACATGTCAACATGTACACAATACAGATAGTGTTCACACACGCACACCTATGCCTCAAAACCAACTAGTGTGAAAATCTCGTTCAATCACGTAAACTATCAGTCCAAAGGTGAGCTGACACCTGTGCTCAGGTGAGTGTTTACGTTCTTCTAAAATGGATGTGAATGGAAGGAGGGAGAGTGACCAGCCATCCCCACACCAAGACCCCCGCCGCAGTGGTAGCGGCAGCCAGAACCCCCCCAACGCCACACGGCAGCGATGATTCTATTAAAGGTATTCAGAGAGGAGATTCTGGACACAAAGTGTGTCTGTACGCGGACGACACACTACTATATATATCTGATCCTCTACACAGCCTTCCTCATCTACTCACAGAAAAATATCAGGCTTCAAAATGATTATTCTCAAAAGCGAACTGATGCCCATAAATCCTGGTGTCAAATTCCACACCATTGAAATTAAGCCGGCATAAATTCAAGTATCTAAGGATTTGGATCACAAGCAATCATAAATATATGTACAAAACCAGCTTTATTCCATTGTTAGATAGTGTAAAACACTGGCAATCCTTACCAGTTTATTTAGGAGGCAGAATTAATGTTAATATGAACATCCTATTGAAGTTTCTACATCTTTTCCAGTCCATACCTTTATTTTTAACAAAAACATTCTTTTCTAACCTAGACAAACTGATTTCATCATTTATATGGAATGGAAAGACTGTCCGCATTCGCACACATATTTTACAATACCACATAGATTATGGGGGAATGCCACTTCCTGATATCAAATACTATTACTGGGCTGCTAATATCCGTACATTACTTTATTGGCTAGAGACATCAAGTCATGAGGATCATACATGGTTAAACCTTGAATGAATGTCATGTCAATCTGCCTCTCTGCTTTGTTCTACAGTACCACTGTCACAATCTCTCAACACCATTTCACAGAACCCAGCAGTTAAACATTCACTTAAAATCTGGGCACAAGTTAGGAGAAGCCTGCGCCTAAAAAACAAGACAATATATGAAAGTATATATAAGTTTATCCCTTCTATAACTGATAACTCTTGTTGTTCTGAGAACCCTGAAGGATCTGTTCATCAAAGGTCAATTTGTTTCATTTCAGAGACTAAAAAGTGAATTTGTCCACTTCTTCAGAGACCTTCAGCTTAGAAGTTTTCTATCGACCACATTCACCCATTTCCCCTCGCGACCACCAGACTCACTTTTGAAAACGTCTTGACCTTGACCAGGAGGATTGCCAGACGGCTAATCCTCCTGCACTGGACAGACCAACAACCCCCTCCTTTTAGGAAACATCTTGTGGATCTTATGAGCCACCTTAACTTGAATAAATCAGATTTCCAATGAAGGGTTGAACTGCAGGTGTCTTTAATGTCTGGCAGCCAGATTTTGATCCATGGCTTCTTTCTGAGGGGTAACTCTGTTACTCCAATCAGTAAAATCTTTGTTTTTGGATTGAATTATTTTTCTTTTATGGTGCAACAGGGGGGGTTTGTTTGTTTGGGGTATTAAAAATAAAAGTTTGAATGTCTTTTCACTGTATATGTTGCTGAACACTCAAATAAAAAGAAACTTGGTGGATCTGTTTCAAATAAATACATATTGCACAGATGTCCTTTTGTTTTTTCCTGCATATTCTAACAAAATGTGAATAAACAGAAGGTGACTGAAAAAGGACGGGGAGCTGGTCGCACCGTGGAGCATGAATGAAGGAATCCAGATGTTGGATAAGGGGAGATATGCAGAACAAAGAGAGAAAGACTGGATCGGAGGGAACCAGAACCAGAGCCCTAGATCCATATTGGATCTGGATCTTTCTCCCTGCAGTTCTGAGCAGATCCTGACACTCAGAAGGACGGAGCTCTCGCTGACCTGATGTCTCCTGCAGCGATGAAGATGGGTTCCTTACTCTCCAGGCTGGTGATGCTGTCCACGGAGAACTGGCTGATGTTGTCACAGCTGTTGGTGTGGCCTTCTGGGAGCTGAAAGAGGAGGGGCCAGTCAGAGGAAGCACAGAACCCCCCATGCCCGGAACGATCAGACGTATTCAGGAAGGTCTGGCAGGTTCTGCAGACTCTGGTCTGGACTCCTCCAGAGATCAATCGTCCGTTTGTTCTGACACTGTAACTCTAAAGCAGGGGTCAGGAACCAGGGCTAGTGGGCCACATCTGGCTCACAGACAAATCTTTAAGTATACTTTTTTTTTTCATTTTCACTTTACGCTTCTTAAAGTGGCTTTTCACTCAGAAGAAGAGAGCGAGTATTTACGCGATTGTCAGAATCATACAAAGAAAACATGAATATTTCAGGAACCAGTTGCTCCAACTGGTGCTTGGTTCAGGGATATTTTAGAATGTTCGTCATTATTTCTTTGCATCAGTGTAGACGCTACTTGGCGTCTATCTTCTTCGCTGGTATGTGTGCTCAGAAAGGCAGTTTTGTGTTTGAGCGCCCCCAAGTTGTGTTTTACTGTAACTTCAGAAGCTCCAGACACGTGTGCAAAAGCGTCATTCTCATTGGTCGAATAGTTTTTGACGCGGCGCGTAAAAAAAAAAAACGAACCCGAGGCGTTTTTTAAAAAGTGACGCTTTGACGCGTGGCGTTTTTTCCCGGCGGTGTTTACACTCACATTGGTGCCCTGTGTTTAGTCACGAGGCGTTAAACGTCGGCGAAAATCGCTGGCAAAATTCGTCCCGGTGTGAACAGGCCTGTAAGTTATTTCTTCCTGTTGTGTTTCCTTCTTTTCAGCACCATGAGTGTGAAGGGCAGAGGATGATGACACCTGTGCCATGTACAACGTTTATGTCAGAGTACTTCTCATCACGTGTGTTTGCCTCTATTGTAGCGTTGATACAGTGCATGTCTGCCACATATCATGTACCAGCTGGTCAGAACTTTGCCAGACTTCTAAGCGGTCCATAAAGGTTGGAGACCACTGTTGTAGTGGACTGAGATGGACCAGGTGGCTGCTGGCTCACGCTCTAAGTTCCAGAGTTCATTGAACGCATCAAGCAGAGATGCTGATTGGCCTGTCGTTGGGGGGTTTGGACCAATAGGGATCAGCTATGAAGACAGAATAAGACCCTTAATGGAGGTCAAGTCTCCGTGTGGGGGAGGGACGCTCTCACGAAATGACATTTAATAATATGTGGTGTTGATGGCTCTCTGGGCCAAAAAGGTTCCCGCCCCCTGTTCTAAAGGGTTCATTGATCGTTCTCCGTAGGTTCTGCAGGATCCACCATGGCTGATGGACTGCTGCTGATCCCTCCACAGGAACACCTCTGTGTGGGTGACATCCCTGAACCCCTCCCATGTGGGCGGGGCCTCACCTCCACCTGCAGCTCTCCGATGTCGTCCACGGACCACGCTTCGTCGTCGTTGTCGTAGTTTGGGACGATGGAAAAGCTGCCGGCTCGCTGCTCTGCCGTCATGCCGCAGTCCGGCAGGTTCTCCACGGAACGCGTGCTCCGGATCCGATTCTCAGGGATCCTGATGGGAACGCTGGACGTCTCAAAGTTCTCACACTCTAGAACCTCCACATAGATCAGGTAGGGGGCCTGAGAGAAGGACACAGGTCACATGACTTTCAATCGCCAGATTGGCCCAGCCCCAGACTGCAGAGCTCCACCCAACGGTAGCGGGATAGGCTCCAGCAACCCCGTGACTCAACGGCATGGGTGGACCGACCCGAGCTTCCACCCAACACAGACATCACGGCGCGGGGATGAATGTGGACTTGCTCCTCACCTTGTCTTTGGAGTTGAGCACCACGGCCTGCGTGTGCGGCACGCGCACCACGTGGTGGTCGAAGGCGGCGGTGGGCAGCCACACCCGCGCCGGCAGCTTGTGGTTGAGCAGCGACAGCTCCGAGATCAGCCGCTGCGTCTTCTGCTCCTTGGTGGGCAGCGTGGCCAGACGCTTGCCGATCCCGATCAGAGACTTGATGAACTCCCGCTGCGGCGCCAGCCGGACCGGCTGCAGGTGACACACAGGCAGACTCGGGTCAAAATAAGACCCGCTGCAGGCGGGACGTCTGAACACTTGGTCTCAGTCCAAAAAAAGAAATGACCGGAACCAAAACCAGATTTGACCCAATCCAGCTGAGTTAGGAACAAAACCGGACACACGCAGGAAGTTGATTACAGGTAGGACGCATGTGACCTCAGACGGGTCAGAATCCACACAGAAACAAACCGGCACCAACTGTCTGGACCCGCCAGAACCCACCATAATTAGTGAATACACAGAGGGCAGATTTCTCTTTTGAGGACTCACCCTGAACCAGAACCCAATAGACTTTGTTTCCCACAATGCACCAAGGCAGAAAAAAAACAACTCACAGAACCAGGATCAAAGTCCAGGCTGTCGGAGCTGGAACTGCAATCCTGATACAAGAGGAAGAAAAACGGAATGTGACTGCTCCATTTACAGAACTGTTGCCCTCCCCCAGTGCCAACGGCGGCACGCAGCTGGACCAGCAGCTGGTCCAGCAGCTGGACCAGCCGCTGGACCAGCACCTGGACCAGCGGCTGGACCCGCAGCTGGACCCACAGCTGGACCAGCACCTGGACCCGCAGCTGGACCAGCAGCTGGACCCGCAGCTGGATCCGCAGCTGGACTAAACACACGTAGGGAATACGCCTGTTCTTCATCAGTAAGGATGTAAAACCTCCTTGAAATCGGATCTAACACTGACCAGAACTCTGTAATCAGACCAGCAGGTGGGGTTCTCTAATCCAATGATCTCAGGGTAAACGGTTTCCACAGGTTGCCATGGCAATGCTCAACCAATGGGGATGCAGTCGGTCATTTATGGACAAGCAGAACCACTGGAGGTCAGGTGACCCTGAGCAGCCAGAGGGAGGAGCTTAGCTCAGGCTCGGCCGGGCCTCTCTTACCTCGTCTGGGCTGCTCTCCACCTTGGGGTTGCTGGCGGTTCTCTTCAGGTTGCTGCTCAGACTGATGCTGACCGTGGCGTCGGACTTGGAGCGCTGATGCGTTCGTTTGGCCGGAGACAGACTGTGCTCCCCCGGCAGGGACCCGGAGGGGGCGGGGCAGAACGGCGTCAGGGTCAGAGCTTCCCTGCGTATTCGAGTGGCCGCAGGCTTCAGTTCGTCTGACAGGATGAGCTTCCTGAGCCTGGTACCCCTGGAGTGGCGCTGCGTGGAGATGTGCATGTCGGACGAGTACGCCCCCAGCAGCCAGGCGCAGCGCAGGCTGAAGGAGATGCTCTGCCTGCAGCGGTGCACCTGCAGCCCGGCAACAACAACACGCAGACAACAGGAAACGCATGTGTCAGCCACTCAGTGGGGTTTTGAATGCTTGTGAAGTGTCACAGCTGAGGCCACACCCACCAGGTAAGGCTTGATGGCGTCGCCCACATCCTCGTCCATGTGGATGTACATGTTGAGCAGCTGGGGCAGGTAGAAGTCCACTTCCTCATGTGCAAAGCTGAAGAGGCGGTTTCCGATGTACGCCTGCACGCCGGGCTCCTTGGAGTTGTGTAGGTATGAGATCGCCATGGAAACGTCGAAGAGCTTGGACTCAAACAAACGCAGCAGCCACGACTGTTTGGATGGGTTGTGTCTCTGCCGCCGCCGCGCGCTCTTCACCGAGCCCTGGCTCACGTCTTCTCCCTCCCGAAACTCTGGCGGTTTGGGCACAGGGGGCGGGGCTTTGTCCGGCCCGTTGACTGAATGTGGGACCTCCACCTGCTGCAGCTTCACCTTCTCCAGGACCTCCTGACACGCTCGCTGCGCCACCTCAGCGTCAATCACCAGCCGCAGCTCAGCCACGCCCTCGCTTATGACACCCAAGGGGGGGGTCACCGGCTGGGGGTATCCACATGAGGACGGGGTTGAGGGGAGAGAGAGGGGTGGAGAGGAGCTGCAGGATCTTGGGGGGCTGCTCTGGTCAGGGGAGTCCACCTGGGGCTCCTCCATGCTGCCTGCCCCCTGGAAGCTCCGCCCTCCTCCACTGAAACACAAGTCAGACATGAGCTCACCTGTGCGGGGAGGGGCCACCTGAGTCTGACGTTGGTCAGTGTGCTCGAAAAAATAAAACAAAACAAACAGCTTTACTTCAATAATAACATTTAGAATCCAGCAAAATAAGATCAAGACAAAGGAGTCAGATGTGCACATAAACGAAAAACTTTCTCCGCTATTTTGGAAGAAGATAAAGTTTAAGTTGCTGATTTGTGACGTTATCAGGTCACTGACGTCACTCGTCGGCACCCCCAGGCGCTTGTGGGTTTAGGGATGGGCGCCATATTTGTTGTGGTTTGAGCGGGAGGTCGGGTCTGCTGACCGCTGGCGGGGTTGTCCATCACACAGGCTAAGCTGCGGCTGAGCCCATTATCGGACAGCTAACTCACTAATAGCTCACTGCTAGTTAGCATCAAACTAGCTTACCGCTCCGGACTTTGACCCGCGCCTTTTTATTCGCCGAACTCCCGCAAACTCTCGCGAACTGTGCGCACGTGCGCCAGAGTTGGGCTTGAGGTGGGGGGCGCAGGTGAAGCTCACCTGGCCACAGTTTGATCCGCGCTGCTCCGTCGGCTGCACTTTGATCCTAGATTCTGCTCGCGCCACTAGGGGCGCCCGCCTCCCCTCCTCCTGCTGCTGCTGTTTCCGGCGCAGCATCGCCCCTTGCCGGCGGAGTGTCGACTAAACAATCCTGTGGTTTCTACGGTTTAAAGCTATAAAACATCCATCCAATTATTTTCCTGTTTCTCTTTTCTTTATTCTAGTATCTTCCTCCATTTTGTGCCACTCAGCTCCTCCTACAGTTTTTCATCTATTTTAACAATTCAACTATTAAATTGTTCAGCTTTTTCCAGCTATGACTTTTGGTCTACAAATCCTTGAACTTTTCATGATATTCCAGGATTTTTCACACAACATATCTTTTTTGTTATTGTGCTGTCTTCACTTGATTTATGGTCAATTTGATCATTTCTTTATTAATTTTTTCCTAATTATCCTGTTACCCTTGTTCTATCCTAGGCACTTTAACGTTGGGAGGTGGGTCATGGGTCATCTAGACCCACTAGACAGAGCTCTGAACCTTTTTTCTTCAATGATTTGTGATCTTCACTGGTGTCCATGGATTACATGAAATCTTTCCACCTTTATCCACCTTTGTCATGGTAGGGAGAACACCTCAATGGAAGGGGGGGTCATCTAAGATAGCACAAGGGGTAATGACATAAGAGTCGATAAACATTTCTAAGGACACCCCGGCTCAAAGGCCCCCAACCAACCAAATGAAGAACTGACATCCTCCAGACTCCTTGGCTCTCTGGACTCAGGTGTGATGTTAGTTTGATGTTAGGTCACCGTGGAAACCACCTGTAGACCTACAGGAACCACGGGGGGGCCTCTTGATCCAACTCACAGACGGCGAAGCAGACCAGACGCCTGACCCCTGCAGGGTTCTGCCTGTCCCGTATGTGCAGAACCATCAACCCCCCTGCAGAGTTTCTGGATGCACCAGCTTGTCCTCAAAATGCCGTCATGTCATGAAGCTGAGATGTGGAGCCGAGCCGTCGGCAGTCTCATTTCTGACGTTTATTCCCTTCTAAACGTTCACATTTGTACATTTCACCCTCACCTCAAAAGAAATCAGCTTCTGGAAGATCATCTTGACATAATTATAGCTTCACTGAGAAAATGATCAGATCTAAATGATCAGAGGAAGACGAGGCCTTCTGTGTTTGTATTCTAGACTTCTGTGTGAAGATGAGGATTCATTCAGGAACCTGGACACGGTTCATGTAGAGGACAGGAGGACGGACATCCTGGGGAGGCCGCTCAGATTCACAGCCAGATGTCCGAGGTGCAGTCCCCCCCCGGGTACCGCAGCTCGTGGGCCAGAGCCGGCCCGTCCGGCTCCTTACCAAAGTCCACCAGGAAGTTTTGGTTCAGCGAGAGACCGCCGTTCACCGAGTCCACATCGATCTGCATCATCACCGAGCCCTCTCTGCCAACAACAACGCAATGTAACCCAACAACACACCGCAGCACCACCACAACCTGCAGAGTCCAGGTCCCGTACCGGATCAGCTCAGGATAGAACTGTCTGTCCCAGCCGCTGAACAGAGACGTGGTCACGTAGAGTCTGCGCCCGTCCAGACTCAGCTGCAGCATCTGAGGCCCGCCGGGAACCCGCTTCCCCTGAGCGGCGTGCAGGTGTGAGACACACAGGTGATAGTTACGGGGCAGAATAGATTTCATCCAAATGATTTATTAATGAATGTAGCAGTTTTGGAAAAGAGACACAGAGAAACAAGAAGACAGACAGGTGAGACAGGTGAGACAGGTGAATAGGGAGTCTGTACATGGTACCTTTATAAAGCAGGGAGGGGGCTGCTCCTGGTTTTCTGGGTCCTCCAGGACTTTGACAGGTCCGTCTCTGATGATACTTCCACCCAAGAACACCTGGAACATGAAAGCAGAAACTGTTCAGTTTCCCTCCAGAACCAGAGTTCACTCGGTGCTGGTTTTGCTGATCCAGACGCTGGTCTCCCAGAACATAATGAATGTGTGAGCGGCACCATGGCCGTCAAGAAAGGGAGAAAAGCGCTATTCAAGCAGACGGCAGTAGTCGTTCTGGACACCTAGGTGGAGAGGGCATTAGCCCAGTCCAACAGACAGACCTGTCCGGTCCATGTGAGGGACCTGTCCGGTTGTGGTCCTTGGAGCGGAGTATCTGAAGTGAGTGACAGCGACACCCCCCCCCCACACACACACACCTTTCTCAGTTCATGGGGTTTCTTCAGTCTAACGTCTATTTGACCCAGACTTGGGACCGGTTTCAGTTCCTGCTGCGTGGTCCAGGTCCATCCTTGTTGCTGTGCTCTAGTATTGCTGACTTGTTGTTCTGCTTCTTCTTTTTTGGAACGTGCCAGTCTTCCTGTCGTCTCTTTCTCACCTCATATTCTTCTAGATGAATGTTCCTCAGGCAGAAACCCGTCCGAGTTTGTTCTGTCGTTTGAAATGACATCCTGTATTTTGTCTCGTTCCATTTTGTCTTTTGGGTGACCCATGACTCGTCTGAGTTTCGTTGGGGTTCTTCTCGTAATGTTCCTGTTTTTCCTCGCATGTATGGATGGTTTTTGTCACAGTAAAACTTGGAAACCTTTCAAGGATGAAGATTTGAAGTCCAGTTGCTCTGACTCATCTTTAAGTCACGGTAACTGGGATGAACGAGAACCTTCACCAGGTCTCTGTGAACCGGTCCCGTTTCTTCTGTCTTCCACTTCAAAAACTTTAGTGAGACGTCAAAAACCAACAATTTCTGGAATAAAAAGCCCAGATCATTTACTTAACAAACCTGAAGGAAACTTGGACACAACAAATGTTGCAGTTCCTCCACTGACCACTAAAGCCCGGTTACAAACGGGAGCGTTTTCCCTTTAGCGTTCACGCCAAAAACTTGATGGTTGTGGTGCTGAGTGCTCTTTGAATCTCCTAAATCTATCTGCTGTTTTGTGAAGACGAGATCCTTTAGCCTTCCTCAAAGCATGAGGTGGAATGAAAACCAGCTCCTCTAGATCTTAGGCCACAGTTTTTAGCCCTAAAAATCGTGTTTTTCTTGGTAAGGTGTTGTGGGCGTGTCCAACAGGGAGGAGGGCTATAAGCAGAGTCCAGACATGGAGGACAGATTATCCGTTCTTTGGCCTGAGAGCATCTGTCTCAGAAGAAGAAGGTCTGAGGAACGACACTTGGACTACGTTCACACTGCAGGGCTTAATGCTCAATTCTGATTATTTGAAAAAATCTGAATTGTTTGCTAGACCGTTCACATTTCCAAGTAAATCCGAACTTTTGTGATCTACAGTGTGACCGTGAAACGACGCAGAGTTGCCCCGCATGCGCAGAAGAGTCCTCAACGGTGAACAACGTCACTGTTGTTTGCAGAAGTAGCTAACGTTAACATGGATGTCAACAACAGTGTTGTCAACAGCGGAGCTCTTTTTTCATTAATACATTTATTTTCACAAAGGAGCAGCACATTAACAATCTTCCCATTTTTAAGAAGGGATTGGAGCCGGGATCGTCGGTAACCACTGTAGTGGAATGGATTGGACCCACGCGCGTTTGTGTAAGGGACAGGAAAAGACAAAATGGGGGGGCGGCAGTGTGGGCGCGCATTCATGTTGTGTGTTAGGGAGGAAGGACAACGGTAATAAAAGGTTCCCCCAGAATAAATGCTATGGACCCTTTATTAACCCGTTCTGGAGAATCCTGGAGAATCTAAGGGTCAGAACAGGGAGGAGGAGGAGGATCCGCCTTGGGTCCCCCGCGCTTCTGACCACGGTCGGGAAGGGGAGAAAGAAAAACAAGTACTCGCGGGAAATGTTCAACACCACGCTCTGCCATTTAGCTGTAAATTTTTTTCAAAAACCGCCCGGTTGCGATAAGAGCCCTGGAGTTTGGCCTGAATAGAGCTGACACCCCAAATATGAATCCAATCAGTGACTTCGCTTCCCTTCCACTGACGGGTCTCTGCAGCATCGTCCGCCGTGGTCTCGTTCCCGCCTATTTCAACGCAGAATGATGACGTTTGTTGCGTATCGATGACGTACGATTCGGATTTAGGTGGCCTGGCCGGTCAGACGGCGGTCGCAATTGAAAAGATCGGCTACGTTTTGGATTCAGGACGGCAAACCCAAGTGGCCTGGGTCGCAATTGAAAAGATCGGATCTGTGTCATTCAGACTGTCATGAAAAGATCGGAATTGGGCCGCTTAGGGGCAAAAAATTCGAAATTGGGTCGTTTCAGCCTGCAGTGTGAACGTAGCCTTGGACTCCAATCTGAACCGCAAACAAGTGGGTGAGATTGGATGGATGTTCACACTAAAGCTAGGTGTTCCAGCTCTGGCAGCAGTCCAGACACTCCGGGGTCAACATTAGCACACAGAAGGTTGAGTAATGCCACACCTGGCCCACCAGTTTGGGGTTCCTGCGGTCTGTGATGTCATACTGTCTGATGTCGCCGTGGAGCCAATTACTGAAGTAAAGAAAGCGGTCGTCCAATGAAATCAGTATATCTGTGATGAGACCTGAAAGACAGACAGGCAAAGGTCAGACAGATGGATAGAAAGGTGGGCTGAGGCGGCGTTCCCCAACCCTGGTCCTGGGGGGGCACCCTCCTGCTTCATTTCAGTCCCACTCTGCTGAAACACTCCTGCCTCCATGAATGTCATCGTCAGGGTGGACAGCATCTGATGATGTCTGGTGTTCTTAAGCAGGACAGAGTTCCCCCAGCACCAGGGGGGGGGACTGGTCTACGGGACACACTACAGTACTAACTTGGCATTTCAGGCAACATCCACCCCTCCACTTTCTTACTGGGAACACTGATGACCTTCTCTGCTGCCCAGTCGCCCGCCTGGAAAACACAAAAACACTGAAGCTGCAGCCAAAACCCTCTGAGCTGAGGTTAGCTTGACAGTCGACACGTTCATGGCTCCAAAACTTTGACCATCAGAACCAGAACAAATCACTGACTTAGGTACTGACAGCTCTTTTGTAGAATCGAAAGACGTTTCCTCGCAGAGCACATCCCACATAGCCCTCAGTGGCGCTTGGATCATGGAGGAACCTAATCTCCAGAGGAATGGCGCCATCTTCTCCCAGAGCCAGGGACTGAAGCTTCCTGTGTGTGGTCCAGTCCCAAACGTGGAGGGAGGATCCGTAGAGACCTTGAGGACAAACGCAGTGGACCAGGAAGAAGACACATCTAGTTTACCCTCAACCTTTGGTTCTCACCTTAGCCTCTCTAAGACCAAACATGACCAGGGGTCAGCAACTGAGCTGCGTCTCTCTGTGTTTTAGTAAAATAACCGTCATGTTCTCAGATGGTCGTGGAGCCTTCAACACCGTCAGGCAGAGCGAGAGAGCAGCGTGAACGCAGAGGGGGCGTGTCTGCAGCTGTGAACGCAGAGGGGGCGTGTCTGCAGCTGTGAACGCCGACCAGAGTCTGTTATGGGATGGAAAGTTCTTCTACAAAGACAGTCACAGGTAATCTGGTAGAGGACACATGAGGGCCCCCATCCTAGACTAAGACCACCCATTTCAGGGTAAAATGAATTCAATTAGTCGTCATCCATAAAATTAATATAGTTTATTGGGTTTAAAGAAAATAAATAGAGAATTAGTTTCCATCATGTCATTCATCTAAACTCTGGTGTCAGACAGAAAAGCAGCGTTCAGAATAAGCGGTTATCCTGTCAGAGACAACATGATTTCACGGAGGACAGCCAAAATGAACCTGATGGTTGTCCGTCTGACAACCTGGTCTTTTATTCAACATTTTGGTATTTTTCGACTATTTTTAAAGTTTCAAGGGTTAGTTTTTGGTAACCTGTGAACTGAGACGTATGCAGCAAATTCTTTCCACTGACAAACGAAGTGCGTGCATGTTAGCCAATCCTTTCTGTTTGTACATGAGCACTTTTCAATAAAGATTATTCAAATAAATGTGTTGAACAACAGTACCTGGCGCGACCGCTAGAGGTCTCCAAAAACACGTTCAAAATAATCAGCCCATTAACAGAAGATTTCAAACACATTCATAAAACACTATAACTTTCACCCAGAACAGAACAGACTGACATGAGCTGAAATTTTTTTTCATTAAATCATTAAATAAATATCCTGACAGCATTTTGAATCCATACAAGTATTTCCAAATGAACTGTGGTGATATCTCTGCAAAAACCTTTTTTCTAACACGGTGCTGCGGCTCCCTGCGGCTCATCTGAGTGGGAAACTGATCCAGTGGCTCTTTGAGAGGTTCAGGTTGGCGACCCTCGATCTAGACCAACAGCAACAGTTTACAGCTGTGCTAGAAAACGGGCCTCACGGAGTGGTATGGCTTAAACGCCAAAGGGATCATGGGATCCATGTTTTCTTTCAGGTCTCTGGTAAACCTGCCACGAAGGAAAGCTTGCTCACCTTCTTTGACATGAGCAGGATTGAATCCATCCACCAGGGCTTTGGGCGCCCCCCACTCGGTGCTGATCATCACGTTATGGCGGGGCTGGTACCAGAAGTCATAGCCGAACGGGGCTGCTTCACCTGGATGCTCCCAGTTACCGATCACCTCAAAGGTCTCACCGTCCAGAAGAAGGAAACCCCCTGCAACACCAGCAGTTACCCAACCTGTCCAGCAGGGGCTGTGGCGAAGGTTTGTCGCCTGCTCACCTTTGCCAGCACCTGACGGGTCCCCCATGCAGCTGATCATGATCTGCCCGCTGCCCAGACAGTGGCTGGTGTGAGGATTGGCCAGGTTGCACTTCCAGAGCACATCAACAGGCTCCACCATCTGTGTTCCCCAAAACCAAAGAAATCCTCACAGCTCATGGTTCCAGAGTTCTTTAGGTGAAGGTTAACCTGCAGGTTCCTCCCACATCTTTGGGTGTTGTACTGAAACTTGTAGAGCGTCCTGAACCTGACTTAAAGACCATAGCCCTAACGCTAACCCATTCTGAGTTCAGCTGGACCAGAACTCTAGGGTTCTGACAGAACCGTGAGGACACCTGTGTGCAGTGCACTGTGGTTCACGTGGGGTCAGGTGAGTGCAGCAGCAGACCTTGTGGATTTTCGGCGCTCTGGGATCGGTGCCAACATCGATGACATAGATTCTGGAGGAGATCAGCGACGGCAGGATCAGGCGGTTCCTCGCCTTGGTGGCGTCTCCAAAGCAGCTGCTGCAGGCGTTCCAGCCGGAGTGATGCAGCTCGTCACGCAGGTTCGGCATCGGCAGCCGGTGGATCACCTGTGAGAACAGGAACCAGGGAACGGTCATCTACCGGAAGACGGACTCCGACTGAAAGTTTCTTCAAAAGGAGAGAAACCTGAGAGCAAATGAGGAGAAGGAAAAGGGGAGGCGTCGGAGAGACGCAGCACAGAGCAGACAGGACCCAGGCTCCTGTCCATCAGGATGAAAGAAGGGGGTCCTGCTGGACCAGGTCCAGGTCAATCATCAGCTCTACCTGACAGTAGGTGGGGGATTTGGGGTCGACGTCAACAGTCGCCAGGTAGTCGGGCTTCAGGATGCCGGTGCTGCGATAGATGCAGGGCAGATAGACGATCTCCTCCCGAGGACCTGCAGTCATCAGAAACAGCTTTACCTGTAGGGGGCACCTGCACAGGTGTTGGGCCCCAAGGAGCCAATCAGAATAACCAACAACTTCAACTGATAGACGAGGTTTGAGACCCCAACACTAACACACACACACAACAGATACACATTCACTGACACACAGTTGCCTTCATGGTTCTATCGGCCAAAGCGCAGAACTGAAGACTAAGCCTGAATCTCAGCCAATCAGAGCTAAGCATCTGAAGGAGCCAGCAGACAGTCCTGGATCACAGTCTCACCCTTCATGGCGTCCAGCGGGCTGCGGTATCCCGGTCCACATCCTGAACAGCTGGCTGCAGGACAAAACAACAGGAACGGGTTCTGGAGTGAGAAAATGGGAGACGACTCCTGACTCCTCCTCCTGACTCCTCCTCCTGACTCCTCCTCCTGACTCCTCCTCCTGACCTAATTTTGAAGTTCCTCCAATGACCACTGGAGAATGGCGTTCCGACAGACCCAATTCCCACTAGACTTTTTAAAGAAACTTTTCCCCTAATCAATGATCCCATATTAACAATGATAAATGCCTCTCTGGAAACGGGTTACGTGCCACAGTCTTTTAAATATGCAGTTGTTAAACCTCTTCTGAAAAAGCCCAGTTTGGATCCTAGCGTGTTGGCCAACTATAGACCGATATCAAACCTGCCCTTTATTTCTAAAATCCTAGAAAGAGTTGTAGTTAAGCAGCTTTACTGCCACCTACAGGACAACTGCCTCTTTGAAGACTTTCAGTCGGGGTTTAGACCCCACCACAGTACGGAAACTGCACTAGTTAGAGTCTCTAATGACTTGTTATTGGCCTCAGAAAAGGGTCTACTTTCTATTCTTGTCCTGTTGGACCTCAGTGCAGCCTTTGACACTATCGACCACAGTATTTTACTCCATAGACTAGAGCAGGACATAGGGATCAGAGGATCTGCTCTCCAGTGGTTTAAATCCTATCTGTCCGATAGGTATCAGTTCGTTAATGTAAATGGACATTCCTCTCAGTGCACTCCAGTCAACTATGGAGTCCCACAGGGCTCAGTCTTGGGACCGATCCTGTTTACGCTTTATATGCTACCCCTAGGAAACATAATCAGTAAACACAGCATTAATTTTCATTGTTATGCCGACAATATCCAGTTGTAGTTTTCTATTAGCCCTTGTTCTATCTTAGATGACCCCCCCCCCTTCCATTGACGTGTTCTCCCTACCATGACAAAGGTGGATAAAGGTGGAAAGATTTCATGTAATCCATGGACACCAGTGAAGATCACAAATCATTGAAGAAAAAAGGTTCAGAGCTCTGTCTAGTGGGTCTAGATGACCCCACTGTCTAGTGGGTCTAGATGACCCAACCCCCAATGGTAAAGTACCTAGGATAGAACGAGGGTTAAACCTGACCAGAATGACTCAGAATCAAGTCAGTGTTTTTCCTCCGGTGTTCTGTGATTGATGGTTGATGAAAGTTCACCGATCCAAAAACATTCACCATCACCAAAACATCAACTCTGTGTTCTTCCAAAAGGTGGCCGTTTCACACAGACACGCCTGCAGACAGCTGTAGACTCTCCCAAATAAATGCACCAGATCTCTCAGCATCTTTTCTATGAAGGGCAAAAAGACGGTGGCTCCACCCACACGCAGCGGAGCATCAGGTTTCTGAACACACCTTTGGACTAAAGTCCAGCAGCGACTTCGACACCTTAAAACAAAGGTGGAGGACGCCAGTTTGATGCGTGAACCGCGGGGTGGGTGCAAACTGTGGGCGGCACACGCCTGCAGAACCGGGGCTGCTGATCCGTACGGGTCACGGATCATCCGTGCCCCCCCAGTAGCTTCCAGCAGGATCCGTGTCAGAGGGCGTAACAAGGGAATAAATGAATGAAGCTCAGAGAAGCGGGTCTGTCCGGTACCACTGTTTCACTACAACTCCCATGATGCATTGTGTTACTGTGACCCCGTCTGTTGACGGTCATGGAGCATTCAGACTGCCTTTTGTTGCATCTCGGTTCAGTTTTGACATTTTGGTTCTGAATCTGTTCATGTGGAGTTTTTATGGGTTCATGATCAAAGTCCGTCTCTGACTTTCAGGTTTGTCCTTCAAACTGCTCCAAACGGGTTCTGAAGGTCCGGATTGATCCACTTTAACCAGATCCTGGAGTCCTGAAGGCCCCGCCCATCTTCAGGGCTTCAGATCCGTTTCTTCACTTTATAAACACATTCCTGACCCCCCCACCCCCCCATGGGTTGTCCTCCCCTGAACTCCTCACTCACTCCTGTTTGTGTAATTCCAGCTCCTCACTTTTCCAGAGAGTCCCTGAACGCAGCAGCGCGTTAATGTTTAACTGCAAAACCGGAGGAAACGGACGCAGACTGGACCCGAACTGGAGCGCGTGGACGACCAGGACTGCATGATCACCATGTACACGCGCGTAGGACCAACGGCGCATGCACGCGCGTAACCTGTAGCTAAAAGCCCGAATGCTCGTCCCCGACAGACGGAACCTCCGTCTGGGCTTGTTGTTTGCAGTCTTGAAAGTTCCTGGAAGCGGTTCAACAGAATCCTTTTAAATGCCCCACCCCCGAAACCCCCGCGGGGGTCCTTACCCCCCACCCTTCACCCCCTCAGCACGAGCTCGGCTGTGTGGTTTGCAGAGTCTCACCCATATCGTGATTTCGGTTCCGAAGCGGCTCCTGGTCCTGTGAGCTCTGGGAGTGCGCGGACCCAGAGGGCGGGGCCTCTTATGTTAGCAGATTGGAGGCGGAGCCCTGATCACCCCGGGCCCCCACCCAAGACGAGCGCGAGGGCGGACAGCGTGTGTTCCGGGTTCGAGAGTTGCAGAGAAGAACTTCTTGGTTTCTTTGGTTATCCATCATCCATCCATCATCCCTCCCTCCCTCCATCCATCCATCCTCTCATCCATCCATCTATCATCCATCCATCCATCATCCCTCCCTCCCTCCATCCCTCCCTCCCTCCCTCCATCCATCCTCTCATCCATCCTCTCATCCATCCGTCATGAAAAGAAACGTAGTGTTTTGGGATGTGTGATTGTGTTTGTACGTACATGCATTCTCGCGCGCGCGCGTGCTGAAACCGGTGCTCGCGGAATGCAGGAAGAGAGGGGGGAGCGCGTGTGAGTGTGTGGAGCGCTTACACGCGCGGTCAGTCGCCGTTTTGGACTTAAGGAAACAGTAATAAAGAAAATTCATCTTTGGTAACTGAGACTGGTTCTTTTGTCTAACCGGCCCGGAAGCTCTGGGGGTTCGAACCCGCGTCTTATTGGTGTTCTGAGTCCAGCGGCTCGTCTTTAGATGTCTGCGCACTCAAACGCAGCAGGGAGGGGAGGGGGTGTGGGCCGGTTTAGGTGATCAGAGCGACTTGGCGCCTGCAGGCTGTGCATTTGGGATGAAATGAATAAGTGATGCTACCACAGCTTATAGTGGCCAGTGGGGTGGGGTGGCTGGTGGTGCCACTGTCCATCATCCATCCGTCTGTCCATCATCCATCCATCCGTCACTGCACCAAAAAATAGCAATGATCACTGAGGAGGTGCAGCCTGTGGAGCAGCGGTTAGCACTCATTCATCTGGACTTGGACTGAGCTGAAATTACCCCCCCAGGGCAGTAGTTTGTCCTGTTTTCTCCCCAGCGCCTGAAGAAGACGTTTTCTTGTAAACAAGTTCCAGTGTTTATTTGTTTATTGTTTACTTTGTTCACAGATGTTTGACGTAAAAAAAACGATCCTCTGACGTCACCAAACGGAGCCTGAAGGCAAAGGCTCCGCCCACATGTGGAATCCCCATTAGGGTGGGACAAAAATACCTACCTGTCAATCAAGCCCCCCAAATGTTCCTACACTAGAGCTCTACCCCCCCCCACCCCAATGGAAAATAAACCAATAAACATCCAAAGTTTCTGTTGTTTTATCTTAAAGTTGCTCCTTTGTGAACTCCGGCCTCATTGTGGGCGGAGCCAACTCTGGTTGATGTGCCCATCCCCCTCCAGGCTTCATTTGGGTTGGTCAGAACCCTGAACATCATCAGAGAGACCCAACAGAACCAAACACCCCCCTGTCCAGAACAAAGGTAAAAGGGGAGGAGTCCGCATGTTCAAAGAGTTTTAATCTACAGTCCTACGGGGGCGGGCGGCGGCGCCCCCTCCTCATTTGGTGGATCTGCTACGTGAACCATGTTCTGGTAACACTGCAGCCTTCCTCAGCACCTCCTCATCTTCATTCTGAGTCAAACTTCTGATCCGAGGGAGCTTGGCGCCTCCGTCCTCCTCCAGGGGGCGCCGGGATCCGGTCCACGAAAACCCGAGTCCACAAAGGTTCTGGATGAATGTTCAACAGGGAGGATCTCCTCCATCAGCTCCCGTCCCTCCTCTGCTCCTCCTCTGCTCGACTCTTCACCGTTATTTTCCACTCGTCTCCCACCTCCTCTCCAATCACTATCCTGGTCTCCCTTCTTTCTTTACTCACCTCCTCCCATTCCTCCTTCTCCTCCTCCTTGCCGGCTACCTCTGCAGTAATTCTCTCCTTCGTCTCCTCTCCTCTGTTTCCTGCATGCTCCTCCTTCTCCTCTTCACTCTTTGTGTCTCCCTTCTCCCCTCTGTCTTCCCTGACCATGTGCTCCTCCTGGCCTCCCCCCTGCTGGCCTCCTCCGCGGTCTGTCCTCACATGACCCTGTTCTCCCTTTTCACATTGATCTGATTCCTCTTTCCGTTTCTCGGTCTCCTCCTCCGTCCCTCCCTTCTTTCTTTCTTCTTGCTCCTCCTCTCCTTGCTGACCCTCATCTGACTCCTTGTCTGACTCCATCAGCTCCTGTGAGCCTTCACCTCCCAGGAGCTCCTCCATCAGAGCCTTGAGGAGGTGTGCCTGGACCTCCTCTGGCTGGAGGGGAGGCCCCTGGGGCTCCTCTCTGTGGGGTGGAAGCAGCTCCGTCACTGCAAAGGACCTCCTCAACATGTGGGGGAGTGTCTTCAGATGATCCAGCGCCTCCATCAGCCACTCCACCAGGAGCTGGATCACGTGTGTTTGGAGCTGCTGGGGCGAGGCGTCCTGCAGCTGGGGGGGGTTCCCGGCCACGAAGGAGGTCCAGCGGCACAGCAGGAGGCGCTGCAGCGCCGGCTTCAGACACGCCTCCACGGGCTGGAGCCACCAGGAGCAACCTCCGGGGATCACCGCCAGCAAACTGAGGCTCCCGGCGGTGGAGGTCAGAAACTGATCCCCCAAATGTTCTCGGTGCCGGTCCAGAACCAGCACCGACTTCCTGGGCTCGGCGAACACATGCGGGAGCCAAACCTTGTTGGTCCAGAGGTCCAGAGCGTCTTCTGCGGACAGACTCTCTGGACCCGCCTCCAGCAGGACGGACTCCGGCAGGACTTTGGGCGGCACCGGCCTGCTGGTCAGCAGCAGAGACGGCAGGACGGTGCCGTCCGCCAGCACCGTCAGGAACACGGTGACGGCGGGAACGGACCCGGTGAACTCCAGAGCCTCTGAGCTGCGGCTCCGGTCCTGAGCCAGCTGCCAGTCCACAAAGAGGCAGAGCTCGTCCATGGCGGCCACGCAGGTCTCCGGCACGCCGTGGACCCGGACAACTCTCTGAGTGAACTCCCTGAAAGCTCTGACCTTTGCCTCCAGGAACGGGGGCGGAGCCAGCACGGCCGTCCGGCCGGCGCGGTGCAGGCCCAGCTGGTGCTGCAGCAGGAAGCTTACGGCCCAGTCGTAGGAGATGCGGAAGGAGTCGCTGAAGGCGCCTTTCTGCTTCAGCGTAGACGCTTTGTGCAGCAGGGCGCCCTCACTTATGGGCAGCTGCTGCTCGCGCATGGACAGCACCCACGCCGCCAGTCGCTCCGACCCAGGGTCAGCGGCCTTCTGCCCCACGCGCCTCCTGGCCTCCTTCAGCCACGAACGAATGAGCGGCGGCTCGGTGGAAAACACCCTGGAGGCGGGCTGGACGCCACTGCACAGAGCAAACAGGACGATTCGCAGCTGCCGCGCCGTCAGGACGTCCTCCTGATCTTTGGCGGCCGCCGTGGATGGCGATGGGGATACAGAATGCGTCTCCCTGGAGACACAGGCCTCCTTCATCGTTTCGGTTCCGTCAGCATCCGGGAGCTCATCCAGATTCTCCTCGTCAGAGTAGTCCAGGTCCTCCACAGGCGCCATGGCCTGGTCCAGGTCTTCAGCACATTCGTCCACGTCGACCGCTCCACTGAAGACACGGAGACACTTTGACAACAATCCCGCTCTGCAAACACGCAAACATCAGAGGACGAGCCTTACCTCAGCGCGTCCCTCAGGAACCCAACCTTTGTTGACCCTGTTGGAACATCAGACACGGTGAACCTTCAGAGGGACGCCGGCGGCTTCAGGACAGAAGGAGGCGCTCACCTTTGTTCAGCGGCGACAGGCCGTGGAACTCCCAGAAGCAGAGCGGCTCGTTGCACAGGCTGGCTTTGCAGGCCACGCAGCCGTGGACGCTGTCGCGCCGCAGCTCCTTCAGGTTGCAGTTCTTACAGCTCTTGGGGACGTTGCTGATCTTGGCCATCCTGTGCCGTTGCTTGGTGGGCTCCTGCTGCCCCTCAGCCGCTGCCCGGCGGGGGCTGGACACGTCCGTGCTGTCAAGGTATTTCTGAGCACACTTGGCCAGCTGGTTGCCCAGACGCCGGCGGAAGTTGACTTGGGAGAAAAGCCCGTCCTGCACCCAGGTGGGCGGGTTCTCTTTGCGGCTCTCGCGCAGCACGATGAAGGCGTTGACGATGCTGAGGTTCACCAGAAACCAGAAGAAACTGCGCCAGTGGCGGTCCTGGACAATCCCCCCCAGTGGGTTGCAGGCCAGCAGCTGCTTACAGATGTCGACTCCACGCATGTTTTCCTGCAGGAGCCGGAAGGCCATTGGCCGGTTGATGGGGTCCAGCCCCCCCGGCTTGGTCTGTGACCTCCTCCAAACCACGTCCGGCTCCCCTGCGGTGGCGTTGGTCGTCAGGCAGCCCATCTCTTTGGTGTCCCTCCAGCGGGTGGCCAGCAGGGGGCCACACTGTCTCTGCAGGAAGTCCCCGGGCTTCTCCAGCTGTCCGCTCTCCCACAGCTCTCTGGGCAGGATGGGGTTGGGGGGAGGGAAGGAGCTGGAGGCGTAGATGCCCTGCTCTAGGAGCCTCCGCATGAGAGGCACCGAGGCCAGGGAGTTGGTCAGGTACACCTGGTGCTGCTTGTTCTCCAGGTCCTTGACCAGTTTAGGAACCACAGAGAACCCCAAATCCTGACCCCCTTTCTCACCAACTTGGAAGAAGAGGCGGTGGCAGTACCCCGACTTGGAGTCGCAGAGCAGCCACACCTGGGGCTGGGTCTGCGGCCGGCCTTTGGTCTGGTCCTCCTCCATGCTGGGCAGCAGCGCGCGGTCGATGGTCAGGCAGCAGTTGGGCTGGTAGGTGGTCCACATGGCGCCTCCCAGGAGCTCCATCATTGGTCTGAAGATGTGCAGGGGGTCGGCGGGGTCGGTGGTGCCGCAGTACTCGCTGTGGAGGAAGCTGCCCATGCGGATGTTGTCTGCGATCTGCTTGAAGCGCTGGAAGCTCATGGTCCGGTAGAAGGTGTAGCTGTTGTCGTAGTGGTTCAGGGACCAGTATTGAGACGGGTCGGGCAAGATCTGGATCCCCATGAGGATGACCAGACCCAGGAAACCTTTGATCTCATGGGTGGTGACGGGGACCCAGCCTGGTGTGCCGTGGCCCAGAAAAGAGCAGGTCTTGACGTGGTTGTTGGTTTCCTTGGCGATCAGCTCCATGAGCGCGGCGGGGAAGAGCAGGTTGAAGAAGTCGATGGCGTCGCCGTTCTTAGGCAGGTTGTGGTTGGGCCCGCTCGTCTGGGTGAAGGGAAGGACGGACAGCCTGGCGTCTGGGATCTCTGAGGGGTCTTTCCAGGAGTCTGCAGACCTCCAGGAGGAGTCCAGATCCTGGTTCTGCTCTGGTTCTCCGTCACACGGGAGCTGCTGCTCTTCATTCAGACAGAACTTCAGGTCCAGTTCCACGTAGGCTGAGGGGGAAAGAACATGGTTTCAAAACAAAGCATTGTCCCGTTTCAGACGAACAGAATCTTCAGGACGTTTGGAGCAGAATCCCCGGAGTTTCCTTTCACGTCGTTCCTGCGAGGAGCTCACCGGATCGCACTGATCCGACAGCAGACGGACACGCAGAGGAACACGGAGGGACCGGTACCACACACGTGTTCTAAGACCAACGGAGCCATCTTCTGATTTTACTCAGGAAGATCTGAGGAAACCGGTTCTGAGGGATCTTGAAACACAGATTTAAAACTTTCCACTCGATTCACTGTTTAGAGTCCCTGACTAAAGTCTTGTCACTCATCCATTTTGTAGAAACCAAAGCGTCTAACCTCACTGTTAATGAATCCATTGGTTTTAGAAAAGTCTCATGAAAGCTAAACCCTCCCAAATTATCTTCAATATACTAAAATAAAATTGCTTCACTGAAGAAAGATTGATCATTTAATGAACACAAAGGTCACATTCAGGTAAGACAACAGTTCTGTCGCCTACAGAGAGTTATGAGAAAATTTAACAAATAATTTACTTCAGAAACATAAATCTGTTGCATAACATCAGTGAATTAAGCAGTGCTACTGTGAGATCCACATTTAATATCTTGTATGACTTCCATGAGCTTGAAGGACAGCATCCATGCGGTCTGACAATGATTCATACAATGCATGGATGAAGTCATCAGGAATAGCAAAGACAGCAGTCTTCCATGCCTCCCAGAGTTCATCAAGGTTCTTTGGTTTGGTCTTCCATGCTTCCTCTTTCATTCTAGCCCAGACATGCTCCATGATGTTCATGTCTGCTGACTGGGCTGGCCGGTCCTGGAGCACCTGGATCTTCTGGGCCTCCAGGAACTTTGATGTAGAGATGGAAGTATGCGATGGAGAACCATCCTGCTGCAGAATTTGACCCTTTTATGGTTGGGAATGTAAGAGGTAGCTAAAACTTCTTGATATTTTAGGCTATAAATATTGCCTTCCACCCTGCAAATGTTTGGCACCCCCCCCATACTGGATGGAACCCCAGACCACCAAACTTGACTGTTTTCTGGGTGAATCTTGGTCCATGCGGGCTCCAGTTGGTCTCCTGTGATGTAATTCAACTGAAGACTCATCTGAGAAATCCACCTTCTGCCACTTTTCCAGCGTCCATCCTTCAGCAGGCTGTGGGCCTTGGCCAATGCCACGTTTGTTCAACTGCCTTTTGTTTAGTGCTGGTTTCTGGGCACTGATTCCACCATGGAGGCCATTTGGAGACAGAGTTCTACAAACTGTTGTGGTTGACACAGGGACTTGAGGTGACCAGGCCTGGTGGAGCTCTGCTGCAGTGGAACAGGGGCTGGCCTTGGATTTTCTAACCAACAAACGGCCCTCCCCAGCAGTTGTCTTGGGGGGTCTGCCGGACCTGGGCTTGTCAAAAACATCTCCAGTCTCTTCAAATCGTTTTCTTATTCTTTGTTCTTGACGCTGAGACACATTGAAGGTGTCAGCCACCTCAGCAGTGGATCTGGTCTTCAGCCTCTTGATCATCAACGCTTTGGTCTCAGGGGGAACCTTAGGCATGAGGTCAGAGGTCACGCTGCAGTGGATGTGAAGGCCTGGTGTGCTGGGGTTCTTTTTAGACACACCCACTAATTGATTGATCAGTAATTGATCACAGGTGAGGCTGTAATCTAGGATTGGGTGCATCATATGACAAGGCAACAAAACTTCTGTCTTACCAAAATGTGAGCTTTCTGCGTCCATTAAATGATCAATCTTTGTTCAGTGAAGCAATTTTATTTTAGTATATTGAAGATAATTTGGGAGGGTTTTAGCTTTCATGAGACATTTCTAAAACCAATGGATTCATTAACAGTGAGGTTAGACGCTTTGGTTTCTACAAAATGGATAAGGGACAAGACTTTAGTCAGGGACTGTAGATGGCGGAGTAAGGGGGCGGGGCTTCGGAGGCCTCTGGTTTTAGTACGCAGACACAGTGGAGGGACTTACTGAACGTGCTGCAGGTGGCGCTGTGGTGGTCCGTCTTCAGCAGGTGCTCGGCCATCTGGTCCCCCGTCACAGGCCTGAAGTCGCAGTGAGAGCAGCGCAGCACGAAGACGCTGAGGCAACAGACAGGAGGAAACCAGGCAGTCAACATCCAGGTGATCAGCAGCCAATCACAGCCCAGACGCCACCAAAGGGCGGAGCTAGCAGCCGTCTGAGCAGTCCTTCTCCACTGAGACTACGGTCACAAATCCCGCCGCGCAGCGACCTAAACGCAGGTTTTCATCTAATTCGGCGGGCGGCATTTGTAATCAGGAGGCAGCTGTCGCAGTTTTACACGCCGCACGGCGGTCGCCAAAGTTCAAAGTTCAAACTAAACGGCGAGCGGTCGGGGGTCACTGATCGACCGTCAATCAGTGACCCCCGACCTCGAGAACGTTTGGAGGTGGTGGCAGGAAGGCATCATTGCCTGATGGGAGGGTCTCCAGGGTCCCCAAAACCCTCTGACTTCAGTCTGCCACCCTCTGCCCCCGTCCCACCGCCACCATCCGATGGCAGTCGTAGCAGCGAGGGCACTGGAGGACACGAGCCGGGGGCCAATCAGGTGATCCCGGCCACCGTGGGCCCAAATGGGGCGACCTAGTTGATGCACATGCTCATCGCGGCGTTAGCAGCACCCCCGCCACGCCCAGACCTGCGTCATCCGTCAGCGTGGCGCGTGGCAGGTGTATTTGTGACCGTAGCATTAACCAGTGTCCCACAAAGACCTGGAGCGACTGCAGACAGAGGAGGACTGGCGGCATTCATGCTAACATCCGCGTTAGCCGGCGTTTCTCCGTACGTCTGTGGTGACTTTACCCAAAGAGTCGTGGGTCACATGATCTAAATGAGTCAGAAACCAGCATCCAAGAACCGCTCAGTGGACCAGAACCCGCTCTGACGGGCCTCATGCAGGACGCCACATTCAACCCGTGTGCGGCACGCGGCGCTCCAGCCTCAACTGGTCATGAGCTCTCACCAAGGGGGGGGTCGGCGGTGCAGCGGCAGGACTTTGTCTCTGGAGCGCGGCAGATGATGTCTGCAACGTGAGAGACACGAGTCTTCATCACCAAATGGAGCGCTACAACAGGCGAGTGTGTGCGGCGGCGGCGGCCTCACTGGATCATGTGACTGGCGTAGGCCCTGGAGCAGCAGCTGCTGTAGGGACACAGCAGGCAGTGGACGTGGGTGGGGTAGTGGGCGGAGAAGTCCCAGACGTTGGCTCCACACTCCAAACACACCACGGGTCCATCAGCGGAGGACGTCCTGCAGGGACAACAGAAGCAAAGCCATGGCGTTCGGTCTGTGACCCCCCATGGGGATCTGGACCCTCAGGGGCAGCCGGTGAAGCGGTTTTCCTCTACACAGTAATCGGTCTGATGGATCACTGCCATCCTCAAGTGGAAACGTTTCATTTCGCTTCCACCTCTAATAGTTTGTTCTTCAAATCTGCAGTTTTAATGTACAGCCCCCCCCCTTCTGACAGCTGTCACCTGCAGAACACCTGAGCAGACCCCTCCCAACAAACCCCCTTCCAGGACTGGAACCTCACCTGCCGGAATGGTCTTTACGAACTCGCCTGCTCGGAGACTTGGGACATTTGTTTGGGATGGACGGATTCTTTGAAAGTGGGGGCTTCTGCGGCTCCGTCTTGATTCTAATTGGCTGAATAAGGGAGGCGGGGCTTTGGAGAAGACGGCCCCTTGTTGGCATCACCTGAGGCCTGACCTTCCCATAGGTCCTGATCGTCACCTGCAGACACAGAAGCCGGAAACCTGTCCACCTGCAGAGCTGCGTGGGCTGGTCAAAAAGGGGCGGGGCTGACCTTGGAGCCGGGGGGCAGTCCTTCCAGCTGTTTGGGTCTGCGGAAGCTGCGGTGATTCTCTAGTTTGTGCTGCATTTTGTCCTTCAGCAGGACAAACTGAAGGCGACACCTGTTGCAGTGGAAAGCTTGGCTCACCTGTACAGGAAGACAGGTGGATTTTCAAAATAAAAGACCAGACTGTCCCCTCTGAGCCCCCATCCAGCCACGTCTCACACCTAAACGCAGCTGACAGGTTAGCGGGAGGGTCCAGCAGCTCAAAGGGCGGGGTTACCTGGTGCCGCAGCAGGTGCTGCTGGTAGCTGACGGGGTTCCTGGTCACCTTCAGGCAGAAGACGCACAGCAGGAAGCAGGACTCTCTGTGGAAGCTGGCAAAGTGCTGCAGCACGTCCGAGTAGAAGGACGAGCGGAAGGAGCACACCTGCAGGAGAGCTCCGGTCACAACACACCTGAGGAACCAAGACCTGCAGGAGGAGCCGGACTCACCTGACAGGTGTACGGCATCTCCCCGGGTTTGTGGCTGGACTTCATGTGGTTCAGGAAAGCCGGCTCGTTGTCAAAGGCCCACTCACAAATACGGCACATACCTGAGACGACGGAGAACCACAGGTAGATCCGAAGCCTGTCGGCCATGTTCCCAGCAGAGAGAGGGAGGTACTTACAGGAGGAGGGGGCGGGGCCATGCACCTGCTCCTGGTGGTTCTGCAGCTGAGCCGGGGACGAAAACTGTCGGTAACAGAACCTGCAGCAGTGCTTGTCTGTGCAGCTGCCTCCTCCAATCAGCTCCGAGTGCTGCAGCGTGTGCTGCATCAGCCTGTGCACGCACACACAGAGGTAAGGGTCTGGAGGGTCCGGGGGGTCCGGCGGCGCAGCCGGCCGTCTCGGCTGCCTACCTCAGGTTGTTCTCGGCCTGGTGGGAGCAGATCTGGCAGACGAAGGGCGGCGTTTGGGGCCCCACAGGCTGAGTCTTCCTCAGACTCAGGTCCCCCTCAAACGTCCCGTAGTAGAACTGTTCAACGCTCATCACCACCCGGGGGGGTTCTCGAGTCGGCGCCGTGGGGACACTGACAGAGGTTATGGCAGAGAGGGCGGGGCCAGGAGCTGCGGTGAGAAACAGTCAGATATTTACTAGTCTTTCAGCTGTTATTTACTATTTAACTCTTTACATTTTGGTTTAAACAGATGTGCAGCAAAAACCAGGAAGGAAGGACTTCTTCACAGAAAGGTTGGCATTTGGAGAAGGTTCTCCGGGTTCTGCGGTGTACCGGTCGGTGGAGGAGCCTCCAGGTTCAGTGACTTCACTTCGTGTCAGCGATGAGCTGAAAGGCGTTTGGCGTCTTCTCCTGCTGTCACTCACGTGCTTTACGCCTCAAACTCGCTGCCGCACGTGCAACGACCCCCGCCTGCGCGCTCAGCGTGAATCAATCAAAACCTTGTGGTTCCCCCCACCGCACCGGTTCTGAGATTCTTCCTGTCCCGCGGGAATCCCAACTAAATGTCGTCCTCTACGGCAGCGTTTTTCAACCTTTTCTGAGCCACGGCACACTTTAACCTTAAAAAAAATCCCGCGGCACACCAGCATCCAAAAATAAAATAAAAAAGGAGAAACTCATAGTCTGTATTGATCTACAGCCCCTCCAGGATCTCACAGGCATTTTTGAGATAATTGTAGCGGAAAAAGCTGGAAGCTGCAGCTGTTTTTTTTCTAAAAGATGCAATAAAAGTTAAGTTAGAAGATTTAAAAACAGTTTGACGTGTGTTCGTTGGTTTCAAGACGTTTAACAACAGATCTCCTTGTGCGCTGTCACTCTCACAACCCAATGCATCATGGGAGATGTAGTGATGGCAGACAGACTCATGGTTTTGTTCTCTTGTTCCACGGTCTGACACCGGATTCTGTGGAAAGCTACACCGCTAAAGACGAGCTTTAGCTGGTATTTTGGTTGGAACTGAGAGACTTTATGAGCAGAATCTGAACAAGGAAGTGAAGACTTTAACCACTTCTGATTGGTCAGACTGATGACATGTGATTAAGCCTCCAAGAATGATTGGTGGAGACAGTTAAAGGGGCGGGACTTTTCCTAAAAGCTGAAGCTGCGGCTAAATCCGTCATTCTTCTCAAAATGTCATTAATAAAATAAAATAAACGCAAAGAAAAAGTATTTTATGATCTTTCATATTCCTAACTCCTCAGTGTTTTATCAGGGTCTGTTTGGATGAACACAGAGCTGAGATCCTGGAGATGGAAATGTTTTTAGATCACGGCACACTAGTGTGCGTGTCGCGGCACACGCCGTGGGGCCAATACACCAGAACCAAACAGGACCCGGTCCAGCTTGGACTAAGGTTCTGAAAGCACTCCGGCTCTCCGACCGTCCTGAAGTTCTGCCTCATCTGTGCTGGTTCTGTTCTGCCGGGTTCCCAACCTGTTTTCTAACTAAGCCTTCAGAACTTAAAGGGTCGGGTCCAACAGACCGGATCAGAGTTCTGGTCTCACAGATAAGGAGCCGTACCGCTGTTGGGGGGAGTGGCTCTGCTCACTCCAATGGCTGACCCGGCGGGCAGGGCGGGAGACGTCGCCAGCTTCAGGGTGTTGGTGCCGCTCATTTGGGTCACTGTGAGGTTGCCTGAAAAAGCAGCAGTTTGGTGAGTCTACGGGCCTGTTGGCAGAACCGCGGCCCATCCGCCGCTCTCACCGGTGCTGGTGCAGAGGGTCAGTGTTGTGGGCAGCTGCATGGTGGCAAAGGTGGAGCCTGGGAGGGCGGGGCCTCCTGAGGGGGCGTGGGCCAATCTGGGCTGGACTCCAGACACGGGCCGGACCAGCTGACCCAGAGACGAGGCTGCGGGGACAGAGACAGCGGCGTGAGGCGTGGGCGGAACCGTCAGCTGATCATCTCCACTGTTGGGGGCTGCCTACACTGGATCAGGGTGAGGGGCTGCATCATCTGACCCGGCTGCAGGTTCAGAACCAGAGGAGCCCCAGGGTTCACCATGGTGGGCAGCTGGAACCCCTGCAACAGAAAACACCTGAGGCGTCACACCGACCCGGCGGAACCCAAACGGATCAACAACAGTTCAGTTTTCAGACTAATCCAGATTACTAATCCGGATTAGGTTGATGTGTTGGCAGCTTTGGACGTTCTGCGTGACGGTACCACTTCCTGTTTTTCCCGCCGCTGCAGCAGCTTTAGGGAGGATGTGGGTCAAACCCGGGACCACGGCGAGCGCCTCCACCTGTCAGTCATGGGTCCAGGACCCATCCTGGTGGCATAAGGAGATTTTCCCTCCGTTGTCAGAGTGGGGACTACAATCAGAAGGCCGGGCGGTAAAATATGCCAAACCCGGACGGGGTCTGCGGTACTGAAAGGGTCCGGGACCGGTGACATGGTTTTAGTGGTTGGGGAGCAGGGAGGGAGTTCAGACAGAACAGACTCACTCCATCCCAGGGAACTGAGCGTGTGCAGCCTCTCTGCTCTGATTGGATGTCTGCACTTCTCCTCACACCATGAAAACGTCGACGTCGTTCGGTTTTTAATGAGCGATAGACGTGATCAGAAGAATAAATAAATTATATGACTTCCGTTTTATTTATTTTGGAATCTGAGAGATGTTTTATTTTGAAAAATTGCCCGATTCTCTGTTCCATCCGTGAGTTACTCTTGACGCAGCCCAAGGCGCTCGTCTCAGTCACGTGACAGGTTAGCGCTAAAATAACACCCAGGAACTAACTAAATGAGTAAAAACAAACGCCTTTGCCAAGTGGAAAAGGCCCAGATAAGAGGCAGAAGAGGAGCCTTCCACCCCCAAAAACAGAAAGCTACGTTTACTACACAGAATCAGGAGTCCTACTTCAAATACGGATTTATCCCAACGGGAGATTCCCTCCATATTCAGCATTGTGGGGAGATGGATTTCCCATGCTCTTATTTTGAAGGCATGGTTAAACGTTACCATGGTGACCAGAGTGTTGCCAGCAGAGAGGACGTTGCCCATGTTATAATTCATGTTTATTATGTTTAGAAAGTACCAGAGTTTCCATGCAGGTCATCTCATATCTGTCTTATAGAGTCGTCACGTAAACGTCTGGTCTGCAGGGGTTACTGTGGGAGCTGGCAGCAGGGAATTATGGGAATCCATCCCCTTTGCCCCTCATGCGTGTTTCTTTTTGCCTCCTTTCATCTGGCAGTTGTGTTGTTTCAGTCTTCCTGTTGTGTTTCCTTCTTTTCAGCACCATGAGTGTGAAGGGCAGAGGATGATGACACCTGTGCCATGTACAACGTTTATGTCAGAGTACTTCTCATCACGTGTGTTTGCCTCTATTGTAGCGTTGGTACAGTGCATGTCTGCCACATATCATGTACCAGCTGGTGAGAACTTTGCCAGACTTCTAAGCGGTCCATAAAGGTTGGAGACCACTGTTGTAGTGGACTGAGATGGACCAGGTGGCTGCTGGCTCACGCTCTAAGTTCCAGAGTTCATTGAACGCATCAAGCAGAGATGCTGATTGGCCTGTCGTTGGGGGGTTTGGACCAATGGGGGTCAACTATGAAGACAGAATAAAGACCCTTAAAGGAGGTTAAGTCTCCGTGTGGGGGAGGGACGCTCTCACGAAATGACATTTAATAATAGGTGGTGTTGATGGCTCTCTGGGCCAAAAAGGTTCCCGCCCCCTGACGTGGGTGATTCTATAAGAGGTTCCTGCATTCATCTCTATGCTGACGACACACTTCTTTACTTTGACGGCCCCTCCCAGGAAAACAGCTTCAGCATAGCATTAAAGAATCCACATTTCCCATCTCAAGTTAAATGTTCCCCAGACAAGAATGTGGTTTGGTATGAGGGGCATCCCCCCCACCTCCACGCTTGATGGGATGCCTCCAGAACGCGTTATGGAGGACAAACCTCTTGGAATCTGACAAAACTTTGCCCTTCTCAACCAACATTGGATTTTTGCAGGGAAAGGTTGAATGAAAAGAGGCGTTCTCTCCAGAATAGGCTCCTCCCCCTCCTTTTCATCAAGACAAACATTGGTTCAAACAAGCATCCGTCCTATTCTTGGTTACGGTGATGATCCCTACGGACTGGCTTGTAAAGGTTGGGACCCCTTTATCCCTGCTCTTTACTGAACTCATCAGCAAACTGGACTGAATATTTACTGTTATTTACAGATCTCTGCTTGGTCTTTGTCCGCCTGATCTTTAGCGCCCCTCGCCCCTCCGCCTGATTGAACCAATCAGCCGCTAGCAGAGCTCAGAGGTGTGGTAGATCTGGAGGACCAGGACTGATCTAAACCAGAGATGCTGCCGTCACACGGATTTCAGGCTTTTCCATCTTTAGATCGTGTTTTTTTCTGATTCTATTCAAGTCATTTCTGGTTCTCGTCTTTCCTTCTCCTCCTGCCTTCAGCAGGGCCACAGCTGAAAAAAACATGGCTGTTCTGTCCTGCTTAAACAAAACTAAAAGACATGTCAAAGTTGAAGGAGCTGCTCCAGTATAACAAACAGGAATTCACGTCCATGTGGGAAAATGCTTTACATCATTTTATAATAATATAATATAATAATCCACGGAGCGCTGAAGTGGATCCAGTTCAGGATCAAAACTATAAGGATTTTTTCAGGAGGAGCTCAACATTTTCACCGTCATGAACCGAACAAACGTGAGAACAGGAACAAGGACCCCCCCCCCCCCCTTAAAACTGGGGGGTCGCCATACCTGCGTCGTCAGGAAGATGGGCTGACGGCCGCTTGAGCCAGCGGCCGGGAGCAGAAATGTCCCTCCAGAGGTCTGAGTCAGGATCAGGGGCGGGGCTGGAGTAATCGTGGGCGGGGCAGAAGCAGTGGGTGTGGCCTCAACAGGGAGGCAGAGAGGAGAAGAGGAGGGGGTGCTGATGGGGGGAGGAAGAATCCCGCAGGAGGAGACTGTCCGAGGAGGAGACACAGCTGGAGAACACAGAACACGGAGCTCAGACCATCGACCAGAACTGGACTGAGTGGCCCCGCCCCCCTGGCCTTCCAAACAGGAAGTGCCCTAAAATCCCAAAGACTTCTACAGAGAAATAAACAGCTGTTACTCAGTCATTCTATTGGTCATATAAACTGACTCATCAGATGCCTCCATAAAAGTGGGTGGAGCCTGCAGGCCCCCACATCTGACAGAGTTTGTGTTACCTGCTTATAATTAGTAAGGGTGTGGCCTTCCAACAAGCTTGCTCCTGATTGGTCAGAGAAACAACGACCCACACCAAAAAAAAGACGACTGAATCAACTTCATTAGGAACAAAACCATTTCTAGGTGGGGGGGGGTCAGACGATGGTTCTGAACCACCAGAACCGAGACACACAAAAACTAGAGACGCACAAAACTGCACAGGCAGAGCTATAAACACACACAACTACACACATGCAAACAACCCACACACTCAGGGTTACCTGCTGGGAGGGGGGGAGGTGTTGTAGGAGGCGGAGTCTCTGAGTCTTCTAGAGGAGACGGAGAATCCTCCACTTCAAAGACACAAACAAACAGGTGTTTCTGCAGGAACGTCACCTTCATCCAAAGTGGGCGGGCACTCACCTGGCTCACCAAAGTTGTCCATGAAGTCATCTTCCTCCACGCTGTCGTCCACCTGCTGCCATGGCTCCAGCTCCTCCTCATCACACTCCATAAACAGCTCTGTTTCCATGTTGCTATGGAAACCAAACCATCAGCATCGCTTTGGTTTCTGAGCGACAGTTTCACCTGAACCATCAACAGTGGACAGCTCAGCCCCTCCCTTCCCGTCTTCCCAAACAGGAAGTAACATTGCTTCCTGATACGACGACGGTGATTGGTCCGACTCGCTCTAAGTCATCGTATCCATGGCAGCAGCGACAGTAGTTGCCATGACTCGGACTAATCACTGTGGACTGGCTCCAACATGGCGGCGCCCGTATCAGGAAGCAACGCTGAGGGATCTGGCCTCATTTGGTGAGAGGTTTCCTATGGGTGACGTCACGCCTCGATCTGTCCATGTTTCTACAGTCTATGGAACCGACCCGACCCAAACTGGAAGATTTGCATAAAAATGTCTGCAGCTTCTAATTGGGCGGAACCAAGTAATCGTTGTTTGGATCCTGTGGTTCCTCTGAACTGAGCCCACAGACAATTTCATTTCAACAGACAATTGTTCAGATTTCAAAGCAAACTATGGCTTTTCCTGCGCTCCCCTTTGCGCACGCGCACACGGTTGTAGTACCGGCTATGGCCGCCGGGGGCGCTCCTCGCAGCGGCTGGACTCTTTTTGTTTGAGAAACGCGCCCTAGCACAGCCGGGGGAACCCGTCCAACCCGCGCGGGAGCGGGGACCAGGAGGAGCCACGTCAACAGCCACGAAACGGGTCACTTTTAACCAGAATCCGTTCTGGATTGGGTCAGAACTGGGTTCCCAGCCGCGCCGTGCATTGGGTCTGCCGCGCGTCTGAACCACCCCCCGGCAGCACTGAGCTCGTGCACGGCAGAGGAGGCGGGCCCGCGCGGACGGGCCGAGCAGAGCGGACCTACCTGCAGCGGGACGGGTTCTGCCGAACGGGTTTTTCTGCAACCGCGTTTGGTTCGACATGCAGAGGCGGGCCTTCCTCCTTCTGTGCCCGTCAGAGCGCCGCATTGTCTAGCATGCTCCCTACGTCACTTCCTGTCAGAAAGCGGGCTTGTGTTGTTGTCTGGCTGGGCGGAGCCACTTTAAATGACGTCACGAAATCACCCACATCATAGATTTTTCTAAATCGAGGCTTCCTCCTGGGAGCACGAGGATGGACGCATGACGTCACCAAGACACGCCCCCAAAGGTTTGGACAGAGAGCTGTGTTTACATGCAGGTATCTAGACTGCAGCGGCACGCTCAGCGGTCAGAATGACGTGGCAGCTCCAGATTGGTTCTTACAGCCTCCCCCTCCTCCCCCGCGAGGCACCGCTCCCGTTCCCGCTCTGATCATGACACTTCCGGTTTCATCTAAACAGTTAAGAGTTCCTTACAGAACATTTTTTACTCTACAGGTTTTACTGACACATCTTCATCACAGCTTTCTTCACGTTCCTCATCTCCTTCATGTTCCCAAAGTCCGGCCAGTTGAACAGGAAGTTTCTAACTTGACAAATCAAGACAAAATATTTCTGTTGGAGAATTTTTTATTCATTATTTTGCTGACAGCTGAGCTGTTTGGCTACACGTCGCCTTCAGCCACCAGTAGCTGGGATAGGCTCCAGCAACCCTGGGACCACAGATGGGACTGGATGGGTTTAGAACATGGATGGATGGATGGATGATGGATGGATGATGGATGGATGGATGGATGGATGATGGACGGATGGATGGTTGGATGGATGGATGGATGGATGGATGGATGGATGGATGGACGGACGGATGACGGACAGATGGATGATGGATGGATGGATGATGGATGGATGGATGGATGATGGATGGTTGGATGGATGATGGACAGATGGATGATGGATGGATGGATGGATGGATGGACAATGGACGGATGGATGATGGACGGATGGATGGTTGGATGGATGATGGACGGATGGATGATGGTTGGATGGATGGATGGATGGATGATGGATGGATGGATGGATGGATGATGGACGGATGGATGATGGACGGACGGATGATGGACAGATGGATGGATGGATGATGGACGGATGGATGGTTGGATGGATGATGGACAGATGGATGGATGGATGATGGACAGATGGATGATGGATGGATGATGGAAGGATGGATGGATGGATGGATGATGGATGGATGGATGATGGAAGGATGGATGGATGATGGAAGGATGGATGGATGGATGGATGGATGATGGACAGATGGATGGATGGATGGTTGGATGGATGATGGACGGATGGATGATGGACAGATGGATGGATGATGGATGGATGGATGGATGATGGAAGGATGGATGATGGATGGATGGATGGATGATGGACAGATGGATGGATGGATGATGGATGGATGGATGGATGGAGGATTGATGGATGGATGATGGACGGATGGATGATGGAAGGATGGATGGATGGATGGATGGATGATGGAAGGATGGATGGATGGATGGATGGAAGGATGATGGATAGATCGATGGATGGATGGAGGATTGATGGATGATGGATAGATGGATGGATGGATGATGGAAGGATGGATGGAGGATTGATGGATGGATGATGGATGATGGACGGATGGATGGATGGATGGATGATGGATGGATGGAGGATTGATGGATGGATGGATAGATGGATGGATATCCTCATCAACCTCTTCCTCCCTCTCACTCATGGTGCAGAAAGAATTAAAAATAACAGGACTAATAACTCTGCACATTTAGTTGTGTTTAGTGGTTAAACTAAACACTTAACATTTGGGTTAAGTGTGGGCTCTTAACCCAAATCCATCCAGACCGGCAAAGGGAATGATATCCCACAATCCTTTGCGGTGCCGATCTAACAGCAGCACCAAAGTTACACCTACTTAATTGAATTAATTTGAATGAAAGTAAAATAACTGTCTGAAAATTGCGTGTTATTTTTAAACTGACTGAACTGAAAAAATGATTTATCTTAACTGAAGCAAATAATTCAGTTAGATCAAAGTATAAGGTTTATTTTTCCAACATCCATATGTGGTCTTATCACCCTCTCACGGTGGAAAAAGTATTATCTGAGCTTCTTCATCCACTAAATCATCTTCAAATGGACACGCCATGCTGCTTCACCTCTCTGAAAACAAACTAACCTTCAACTAAACCTGCTCCAGACCAGGTTATGTTCAGAGCATCAGTTGCTATGGCAACTTGACATACCCTGAAACATACCTCCATTTCTGGAACTGAAAGCTGAGGTTATCAACTTCCTTAGCCTCAAACTTATCGTGGGAGCTAGCAGAACCTTCTGGAATACCCCCCTGGATAGAGGCGGGGTTAACCCAGACAGCTCAACAGCCTATAACAGCATCTCAAACACACAACAGACGTACCGCTGAACTATTATATTTCTGCACTGTAGAGGAATCTGGAGAGATGCACACATGAACCGGGAGAACATGAAAGAACGCCAGTGGGATTTGAACCTTCTTTTGCCAACCACTACACCACCATGTAGCCCTGCTGATACTCCCATTAATCAGATGTCAATCAAAGTGATTAGCAGACTTTCTCAGAGTTCCCTCTGGCTATCAACAACCAAAATGAGGAACCCAGCAGTTCCTGGTTCCCAAACCCAGAACCTCCATCTTTCAGACCAAAGTCCCTGGAAGTGGTGGAACGTCTGCCCTGTTAGGAGCTGCTGCCCCCGGTGGGGGCTTAAGGTTCCTTACAGTGTCAGTTCTGGTCCAGTGGACCGGGTGGAGGTAAAGGTCTGCTCTCTGACTGCAGCTAATCCAGAACAAGTCTGTGCTGCATAATCCGGTCTAATCCAGTAATCTGTCCCTCCCCCACGGTGCCGGTCTCAGACCTCAGTCAGTTCTGACCTGCAGGGATGGAGGCTGCCGCTCTGGGGGAGTTCCTGGTTGTGCCGTGGCCCGGTACCGCAGACTGGACTGTCTGGGAGGGTCTTTGGATGAAGTGTGGAGCAGCACTTGGGTTCTCTCTGATCTGTAGGTTCTGGTTGTCCCGACTGAAACTATGATTTCCACTTTTGACCCAAGATCTTATCCAAGTTAGATGACTGGAACAAGACCGTGGAGATGCGTGGATGCAGATCCTGATCCGGACTGCGCCTGACGTGGATCACAGCTTTGCCATCAAGAAAACGGTGTTTGCTGTCAGATTAACGTCAGGACCGTCTTTCTGCTGCAGGCGTGGCGGCGCTCAGAAGGTGGATAGGGGGAGGTGTTTGTGGCTGCACCATCCGTCTGGATGGAAAGACGGTTCTGGTGACGGGGGCAAACAGCGGTATTGGGAAGGAGACCAGCAGGGATCTGGCGCGCAGAGGTTTGTCCGCCGGTCCAAACGCCCGGTTTATCCGTTTATGATCGCACAACGATCGTCTTTGGTCTCCAGGAACAGAAATGTTGTGAAAGTGAAAAATGGCAGATTTAGTGTTTTGGTTCTAATCAAACGATTCAAATAAGAAAAAAGTGAATCAAAGTGAGAGGATTTGATCAAAAAAGTCACGTTTTCCACATTCAGACGACTCTGACGGAGACATCCGTGGAAAGATGTCAGGTATGTGGAAGAAACCGTGTCTGATAAGAGAAGAACTTAAGAACATCCCATAATAGTACTGGATTAGATTTATCTCAAGACAGTTGACTGGGGTAATCAAACCACAAACCTTTTCGATCATTGGACGACCCCCTCAACCACAGCCGCCCACAATGTTGATGCTGAGGTTCGACCAAACCGGGCTGAAGTGTCTCTCATGATGCTGACCTGAGCGGGACGGGGGGGGGGGGGGGGGGCTCTTTCTGTGGACGCCAGAAGAAAGCCAAACGTCAGAGAAGCTGCTCTGGTTCTGGATCGGCAGAAACGGCCGTGACGTGTCAGACGGACAGGAAATGGTTTGCTGTGGTGTCAGACTTGGGACCTGTATGCGGTCCAAACCTGCTCTGGACTGGAATCCTTGCAGTTTCAGAACCAAGCTGTTGGTCCTCGTGGGGAGACCCAGATTCCCGGGATCTCTTCAGGCGTCTGAAGCCACTGTACTCAGATCTGTTCAGACCTTCAGGGTTCCCTCCCCATCGGGGTCAGACTGTGAGGTGTGTTTGTTCTGCTGAGCAGGGGCCCGGGTGGTCATGGCGTGCCGGGACCTGAGTCGCGCGGTGCAAGCAGCAGAAGAGATCAGGAAGTCCACAGGAAACGGGAATGTGGTCGTCAGGCACCTGGACCTGGCCTCGCTCTACTCTGTCAGAACCTTTGCCAAAGAGTTTCTGGACACCGAGGATAGACTGGACATCCTCATCAACAACGCAGGTGAGAACACCTGTCTGCCCACCTGTCTGCCCACCTGTCACCCCACCTGTCAGCCCACCTGTCTGCCGTCCACAAGGCCCAGATTGAGTCTGCAGCTGTGTGCAGGAGTCATGATGTGTCCAAAACGGCTGACAGAGGATGGGTTCGAAACGCAGCTGGCTGTCAATCACCTGGGTCACTTTCTGCTGACCAACCTGCTGCTGCCGAAGTTGAGAAGCTCCGCCCCCAGCCGTGTGGTCAATGTATCATCCATTGCCCACAGGGGGGGTAAGACTGCTGACATCTCACCCAGTCCTTCCAGAGCATCTGGGACATTTGTGTCCTGGTCCAGGTTCTGGAGCTAAAGGCCGCCTCCTTCATCCTCAGGCCGCATCGACTTTGACGACCTTTTCTTCAGCCGGCGGCCGTACGGCGCTCTGGAGAGTTACAGGCAGAGCAAGCTGGCCAACATCCTGTTCACTCGGGATCTGGCACGCCGGCTCAAAGGTAAGAACCAGCAGAACCCAGAGGTCCTGGTTCCTCCAGAACCAGCTGTGTCAGAACCCGACTGCACCTGCCGTCTTCACCTGTTCTCCAGGCTCAGGTGTATCGGCCTTCTGTCTCCACCCGGGCGTCATCCGCACCGAGCTGGGTCGTCATGTGGAGAGCTGGTTCCCCCTGCTGGGGGCGCTGCTGAGGCTCCCCGCTCTGCTGCTCATGAAGACGCCATGGCAGGGCTGCCAGACCACCCTGTTCTGTGCCGTGACCCCGGGTCTGGAGGATCGGTCCGGATGCTACTTCAGGTATTTCAGACCCACCTTTGAACTGTTGTGGGTTTTCTGGGGTGGGGGGCAGGATATTTAGTGGCTTTGGGTGGAAAATACTCTTACCCAAACGAGTCAGATGGTTTTGTTCAGGTGCGGCTGTCAGCATCAGGTGCGGCGTTCAAGGAGGAACAAATTCTCTCAGGTCAACCTCTGTGTGTCTGCAGTGACTGTGAGGAGAGGGAGGCGGCCCCAGAGGGGCGGGACGACGAGGCAGCGAGGAGGCTGTGGGACGCCAGCGCCCGGCTGGTCCGACTAGGAGACATTTCCAGCGTCAGTCAGGACCAGACAGAGTCTCACAGGTGAAGCCTTGGATGGAAGCAGCTCGGCTTCACCGTCCAGGAGTCACTTTCCCGCCACGTTCCCACGGTTCTCCTGATGCGGTTCCAGCAGAAGACGCCGTCTGTGTCCTCGGGTGGACTCCTCCTTCCAAGATCAAAAGAGTCTTTTTGAAATGGAATAAAAAAATTCACAACAAACCGAAGAGAAATCAAATAGACTTGAAGAAAAGTAGAGAGCAGACAGCTCTACTGAGCATGCTCAGTAGAGCTGTCTGCTCTACTGAGCATGCTCAGACGGGTGATATTGATTCAACCAAAAGCATGAACGTGGATGTTCCACAAAGACTGACGACACCAAAGAAATGCAGGTTTGAATCCAAACAAATGTGTTTATTTACACAGAAACTGTCTCCCCAAACGGGCCGGACCAACACGGGGGTGTGGGTGTGTCTGTCACAACCTCCATGCAGAACCCACCGAGAATGTTCTGACAAAATGTGACCAATCAGACGTCAGGACAAGCCAGACTCTCCCCATTGTGTTGGGGGTGGGGGGTGAGCTGAGGTGACATATCTAAAGCTGAGTTGGGGGTGAGTGCAGGAGGGGTGGTGGGGGGCGTTCCACATTCCACGCTCTGACTGGAGACGGTCCTAAAGCTCCACCAAGGCGCTGAGGAGCACAGCAGCAGCAGCAGGTGATGGAGGAGGACCTGAGGAAAGGAGGGGTGGAGAAACGGTGTGAGCATCATCATGAGGGGAAACCAAAAGACTGATGATGACAAAAACAAAGCTCACCACTGGAATGAGGTCTGGGGGAGTAATTCTTCTGTTATTATTTTTATGACCATCTGCTATCAGTCCCATAGCATTCAGTTCTTTACCGGTTAACTCTGAGCCCGTCTGTTCTATGATTCATGTTTACAGATCCATCAGACTGTTGATGGAAATATTGGGCTAAAAACACTAAATAACAAAATCAGAACCACAAGAACCAGCTGTGTTCAGAGAACAGAACTGGACCTTCTCAGCAGCTGCCCCCCCCCCTTAACTGTTTATTCACTTTACTGTGAGTTTTACTGACCTATGAAAGGACTGTACCAACCAAACGACTGCTGTGGTCATTTGGACCGGAACCACCCACCAGAACATCTGCTTAAAGGTTCTGTAGAACCTCTGCTGAGGTCCGGAACCTCCAGCAGAGAAGATCTCTGACCGGAACGCTCCTCTGGGCGGCGCTATTGAGCTACCGGGAAGCCGCGGAGCCAGAGGGGAGTCGGGGGGGGGGGGGGGTAGAAACCGGACACCCCGGGAGGAGCCGCTCCCGGCCGGGTTACCGGAGCGGAGCCCGGCGTACGCGGCAGCTGCACGCAGGACACGCACGCGCCCAGAGAGACTCCAGCGGAGGAGCTCCGCTGTCCGCCCCGGTTCCTGATCCGCTCGACCGCCTCGCGCCGCGGCGGGAACCGAGTTACCGGGAAAGTGCAACAAGTCCCGTCTGAGGCCCCGGTGGCGCCATGAAGAAGAACTCCACCGGGAGAAGGGTGAGGACAACCGAACCGGAACCCGCCATCGGGCCGCTTTGGTTCCGTTACTTACAGCCGGTCGGTCGAACAAAAGCTCGGAAGATTAACGGCAGCTTTATTGTGAAGGGACGACCCACCACTTCCGGTTTTCACAGTAAAACTACTTTATTTCGGGTGAACAAGTGAGTCCAAAAGTAAACGAACCTGCGGTTCGAACTGAGGTTCTACGGGACAGAAGCAGACCGTGAACGCACCACAGACAGGACGACCTCCCCGGTTCTTCTCTATGATGGTTCCTGTCAGGTTCTGGTTCCTCAGGTTCCACCTCAGGTTCTCCATCAACATCAAGATGTGCATCAGTAGAACCCTGGTCTGCTCTGCTGAGCTGACTCGGTTCTTCTGCTCAGTACAGAACCCAGCAGCTGAACTCACCTGTTCCACTGCTCTGTTTGTCAGGCTCCACCGGACTCCATTTCCCAGAGTTCCTCTCCGGACAAAGTGGGCTGGATCCGGAAGTTTTGCGGAAAGGGGTTCTTCAGAGAGATCTGGAAAACCCGTTTCCTTATTCTGCGAGGAGACCAACTAATCATCAGCCAGAAGGAGGTAAGGAGGGGGCTTAATGGTTGCCATGGCAACAAACTCCAGGGATGGACACATCAGGGACCCCCAACAGCTGCAGATCTTCTGGTCAGACAGACGTTCTCCTTCAGTCTGTGGGACTGACGGAACCTTCTCTGTGCCGAGCAGCAGAGTCGGGTTTCATTCTGAACCACACAGATCCAGTTTCACCGCTGCAAGACGCAGCAGAACCGGTGTTGTCCTGTCTGTAGAACACGTGGAGTCTGTACGAGGTTCTCCTCAGCTGAAGTCCAGTAACCTCTGTGGGGGGGGGTCAGAACAGCTTCTGCTGCTGATGGACTCAAAGATCTGCAGGAACGGAGGTTCTGATCCGGTCTGTCATCTCTGTGAAAGAACCTCAGGCTCAGACGGGTCGGTGGTTTTGGTTCCTGAAGGTTCTGACCTGGTTTACGGTTTCAGCCGTGGAAGGTGTTTCCGTCCCGCTAATGCTAGCAGGACAACTTTGCTGTCTCCATGACAACCAGGGAGCCACACCCCCTAGATGAGCAGAGACAAGGTTGTCCTGAAGAATTTAATTAACAAAAACTCCCCCCCCCCCCCCAGACACACAAACAAAAAGGCACACACACACATTTGTTAGTCAAATCATCTGCTTTGGTTTTCCAGGGCTGTTGTGTGTGTGTGTGTGTGGGGGGGGGGGGGTTCAGCTGCAGCTAAAGTCGTACTTTCTGGACTGGACCTGGTTCTGGTTTTCTGTCGTCTCAGAGATGAAGCCCATCCTGAGTCATTGGCCCCCCCACCCCAAAGCACCTAAACCAAAAGAAAGCATCCCCCCCCCCCACACACACTCACACACGAACTAGGCGAACTAGGCAGAGGCACGGGGGGGGGGGGGGGTCAAAGCAACAGGAGGCCACGCCCCCTTTTTCTATTCCAGCTCTACCTGCTGTAAGGCCCAAAGCTGTTTACAGTCACACACACACACACACACACACACACACACACACACACACACACAGACGCACGCACGCACACGCGCACACACGCGCGCGCACACACGCGCGCGCACACACACACACACACACGCGCGCGCACACGCGATCTCAGAGCTCTAAACATCCACATACAGATGTTTGCTGATGATGCAGTAATATTCACGCCGTGTTCTGACCTCGCGGTGGCTCAACTTCCAGACTGCCTCTCAACGTCTCCTAAACCCCAAAAAGAGCGGATGACGTTCTCCAAACGACAGAACCGTCAAACGTCTTTGAATTTGGACCATTATACTTCAAATTGTCATGCATACATACAGCGGTGGACAAAATAGTTGGTCCCCCTCAGTTAAAGAAAGAAATTCAATAATATGAAATGACTTGAAACGTTCAAAAGGAAGAATAAATTAAAATCTATTGAAAATTAAATCATCAAAATCAAACCCTTACTTTAGAGTTGTTGTTTAACAGAATTATTTTAAAAAACAAACTAATGAAATAGGGCTGGACATAAATGATGGTTCCTCCATAAAAGACTGAGAACTAATAGTCCAGGGGGTCATGATGAACTCAGGTGTGTCCTTTGATTGACATCACAGCTGTTTTCAAACCCAGAATCAGTCAGTCTGCCTGTTTAAAGGGAGACAAACAGTGAAAAGGTGTGAACCACTCTGAACATGGACAACAGAAAGGAGAGAATTGTCCCAGGACATTAGAAACACAACCATAGACCAACATGGTAAAGGCTATGACACCATCTCTAAGCAGCTGGAGGTTCCCGTGACCACAGTGGAACATATCATTCAGAAGGTTAAGACCCACGGGACGGTAGCCCACCTCCCTGGACGATGGAAGAGGAACATTGATGACAGACTGAGGAGACGGAGAGTTGGGACTGTGTCCAGAGAAAAAAAGGAAAATGTGAAGTGAAAGGGTAGCAACAAAGCAATTACCACACGGCTAACTTACTGGCTCACATACAAGTCCTCAGTGTTTTCCACTGAACAGGGGCGACAGTGGCTCAGGCGGTTGAGCGGGTCGTCCAATTATCGGAGGGTCGGCAGTTCGATCCCCGCTCCCACCGGCCCAAAAAATGTCGTTGTGTCCTTGGGCAAGACACTTCACCCTCCAGTGCGGCTCCACTGGTGTGTGAATGTCCCGGTGAGGGTCAGAGGGGCCGTAGGCGCCAACTGGCAGCCACGCCTCTGTCAGTCTGCCCCAGGGCGGCTGTGGCTACAACAGTAGCTACCATCACCAAGAATGAATGAATAATGGAGACACTGTAAGCGCTTTGAGTGTCTGCAAAAGACCAGAAAAAAATAATCCATTATTATTATTACTGTATCCAAAGAGCCCAGAACGACCTCCAGAGACATTAAAGGTGAACTCCTGGATCAGGGTACATCAGTGTCACCATTCATGGGAGACGACCAAGGAGGACTCCACTGTTGACAGGAAATCAGCAAAAAGCCAGACTGGAATCTGCAAAAATGCATGTAGACAAGCGACAAAGCTTCTGGGAAAATGATGAGACCAAACTGGAGCTTTTTGGTAAGAAACATCAGCTCTGTGTTGGTAGACTCTCCAACCAAAAGAAGACTGTCCCTACTGCGAGACATGGAGGAGGCTCAGTTCTGTTTGGGGCTGTCTGGAAGGTCAAATGAAATCTCCAGATGATCAAGGCATTCTGGGTAGAAATGTGCTGCCTAGTGTCAGAGAGCTTGGTCTCAGTTGCAGGTCATGGGTCTTCCAACAGGACAACCATCCAAACACACAGCCAGAAACCCCAAGAATGGCTCAGAGAAAAGCCTTGGACTATTCTGAAGTGGATTCTATGAGTCCGGATCTGAATCCCATTGAACATCAGTGGAAGGAGCTGAAACACGCCATTTGGAGAAGACACCCGTCAAACCTGAGACAACTGGAGCAGTTTGCTCATGAGGGGGGGGGGGGGGGGCAAAATACCTGTGGACAGGTGCAGAAGGCTCATTGACAAATACAGAAACCGTTTCATTGCAGGGATTGCCTCAAAAGGTTGAGGGTGCCATCATTTATGTCCAGACATATTTCATTAGTTTGTTTTTTAAATAATTCTGTTAATCAACAACTCAATCGTAAAGGCTGATTGTGATTATTTAATATTTAATAAATGTTAATTTAATGTTCCTTTTGAACGTTTCAAGTCATTTCAGTGAACATTGAGGACTTTCTTTCTTTAACTGGGGGAACCAGCTACACAATTACACAACCTTCACCTGCTCCATGAAGCTGGAATGGTCTGTAGAGGGGGGGGCGGCTGTGAGGTCAGTGCTGTATCATCTGGATCAGTGTGCCCCCCCCCTGAGAGAAAAGCAGCCGCAGACGTGGTTTAAATCCCGTCAGACAGCAGGAACCTGGAGATGAGTGAATGTCAGAAACAGTTTCATCATTTATTGTTTTCGTCTACGTTTCTGAAACGGCGTCGGGACGATTCGACGCCTCCTACGTCTGCGTGGGATTCTTTTTTCGGTGGGTTTTGCTGTTGGCAGCGTGACATCGAACCAGCAGCAACTACAGCCGAAAACTCGCATTCATCAGCGTGCACATTCACATGCACGGTGGCTCTGCTGCCATAAATGGCGCCGACCTTTAACCACCAGGTAAACGTGACTCTTGGGCAGCGAGGCAGGAACTAAACCTGCAGCCTTCCCATCAATGGTCGACCGCTCCACCTCTGGCCCACAGTTGGCACTTGGAAGGGCTCCCCGGTGAGAAGGTGTTGTTAAAGAGCAGCTATTTGACCCCCCCCCCCCCCCCCTGACTGTGCCAGCAGCAGGAGACTCAGACAGCTGCTTAGGCTCCTCCCCCGTCCCGCCCCTCAGGAAGTGTCAGTTTAAAGATGTTGAATAATGGAGGCTGTTTCCATGGAGACAGAGCAGGTGAGGTCAGATGTCTGTGTGTTAGCGGCAGCAGCAGGTGACCCCCCCCCTCCAGTTCACAGGGAGTGGCTCAAATGTCGACCCAACGTCCCCCGGTGCCAGCGTTTGCTCTCAGATGGGAGGTTGTGGGTTTGATTCCAGCATTCAGGATGTGTGTTTATGTGTGCTCACCTGTGTGCTCACCTGTGCGCGCTCACCTGTGCGCGCTCACCTGTGTGCTCACCTGTGCGCGCTCACCTGTGCGCGCTCACCTGTGTGCTCACCTGTGCGCGCTCACCTGTGTGCTCACCTGTGCGCTCTCACCTGTGCGCGCTCACCTGTGTGCTCACCTGTGCGCGCTCACCTGTGTGCTCACCTGTGCGCGCTCACCTGTGTGCTCACCTGTGTGCAGGTGAAGGACCCGTCCCGGGCTGAGGAGGTTCTGGATCTGTCCCACTATGACGGGTGTGAGGAGGTCAGGAAGAACAAGAGCCGCAGTAAGAAGAACCACAGCCGCTTCCGCCTGCAGCGCTGCTCCTCCCCAGGAAACACGGTACGCCTCCTCCCTCTGGCAGAACCAGGCACACCTGGACCAAACACTAGGGTCTGACCTCTGACCTTGTTACCCACTGAGCGCTGGTCTGTGGTGATTATTCTGGGATGGCTCACACGCACAAACAGCAGCAGGAGGATTTAGCGCCTTTAGTGGAACATCTGAAGCCCTAAATGGTTCAAGGTCCGGTCCCGGTCCAGTTTTCTGTGAGCCGGACTAGACCAGACCGGGGTGAGTCTGATGATCAGGTGAGATGAAGGGGAGGAGCCTCTCAGGCATCAGTTATGACAGTAAGGACATTTCTGACATCCCTCCTATGAGGACCAGAGTGACGTGGTTCTGGATCAGGTCTGGATCGGGTCAGACTCTGTCCGCCCTCCTTGGTGGCGTCTGCACATTCTGGACTCTAACCTTCGGCGGATGTTCTGTGGGTTCTGCAGGTTCCTAACCTGGTGTTCCTGGCCGTCAGTCCAGAGGAGAAGGAATCGTGGATCAACGTGCTGAACGCGGCCATCAGCAGAGCCAAGAACCGGATTCTGGATGAGGTGGGATCAGACAGCTGCTTGCAGGTCTTCAACCTTTCTGAGCGGTTCTGCATCAGCGGGTTCCGTTGGTGCTGATCCGTTCCTTTAGGTTGACAATGGATTGTCAGCGGTTAGTTCTTCCAGCCTGAAGGCGGTTCTGATCGTCTGAAGGCGGTTCTGATCGTCTGAAGGCGGTTCTGATCGTCTGAGGGGGTTCTGATCGTCTGAAGGCGGTTCTGATGAACCATCCGTTTCCTTTAGTGGTCTGTCTGGATCGGGTTTAGGTACCAAACCATCTGCCAGAACTTCTGTTCTAGAAACATTTGTTGTTTCACTGAAGATGAAAGTCTTTCAGATGTTTTGATCTGAATCTCAATGATAAAAACAGAACCTGGACTGAACCGGGCCAAAGTGACGGGTTGTCCTACATATCTTCATGTTCCAGGTGACAGTGGAAGAGTCTCAGTTGTGTCACCTGACCCGAGATCGAGTGAAGATTCCTCACAACCGCCGACTGCCAACCAGAGGCCACCTGCTGGCCGTGGTCAGTACTGCATGTCCAGGTTGTTGTAGTCTGCATCAGACCGGTTCCAGTCCGGGATCCAGGTCTTCCTCAGGTAAAGGTGAAGCTTTTCTCTGTCTGTTAGGCCTCCTCCTCAGATGGGATGCTGACTTTGGACCTGGTTCAGGAGAACCCCGCCCCGACTCAGGGTCTGGACCGCTGTGACGGGTTCCAGGAAGACCCGGACAAATCCCTGCCCGGCTGTTCTCCCGTCTCCCCCAGCTCCAAAACTGACAGCCTGTTGTCTGCGCGGACCGCCGGGTCTTCTGGGAAGTCTCAGAGCCTTCCTCGTGAGAAGATAGGCTCCACCCACAGCCCAGATCCAGGAAGTCGTCTCTCGGAGGCAGAGAAGCACCGCTGCGCCTCCACAGATGAGATTCTGACTCAACCGGAGACCAGAACTGCCACGAAGAAGGGCGGGGCGGCCCCCCCACCAGGAGCCCCGGAGCCGGTCAGCCGCCTGCAGGAGCTCATCGGCCAGAAGCTGGAAAGGACGGAGCGGCTGCTGACGGAGGTGCGGCAGGACGGGGGCTGGGGGGGCAGAGGAGGGCAGGGGTCGGCCGAGGAACTGAGAGCTGAAGCCGAGGGGCTCCTGGAGGAGGCGGCGGCGGCGTGGAGCCAAGCCCGAGACGTGCTGCAGGAGATCAAGGAGCTGAGGGTCCTTCACCAGCAGCTGGACCCCCCCGCCCCACAAACCCCCCTCAACAGTGCCAACTCCAACCACATGAGCCTGATGTGAGGGGGTTCTGAGCGGTTCTGGACCAAACCAGAGTGCATCCCGGAACTCATCAGCTGGAGGTTTAGCACCTGATCTCCCGCCAGGTCAAGTGTCAGCTTTGAAGCTCCGCCCCCAAAGCTTTCAGCTGTTATCAGAACAGTCACAACCAGTCTGGTTCTGGTGGGACTGGTTCTGCTGCACACCTCAGCCCAGATTTTAGACGAGCTTTCCGTCCTCATCTTTCTCTCAGACTCTTCAGAACTGGATCTTTTGACTGGGTCCAGTCGGGACGGCAGGTCGAACACTTAATGGTGAAGAGAGCCGTCGCCATAGTAACGGTTCATCACACAAACTACAGTGTAGGAGGGGCGGGGCCATGAGTTTCTATGCATCACTCTTTGCAGTTGTGTGCCACAGAAGAAAATGGTTCTGAGCTTTGACCCCCCCCAGAGCAGACGGAGGATGGCCCCCCCCCGGAGCAGACGGGACCACATTCAGTTCCAGAAACGGGTTTCCTGCTGTGGCTGTTCCAAAAGCTGACGTGTGCTGTGTGGCTGCTGCTGTAAACTCGCAGAGGATGATGGGAAATGAAGTCCAGGTCATGTAATGAAATAAAATCTCCAAACTGAAACCAGCACAGGTTCAGCCTGAGGCTGCAGGAGTGTGCATGTGAGTGTGTGCACAATGCTGTTGGCATCATCAGGTGAGAACACAGGCGTGACCCGTCAGACGGTCCTGTGAGCTGATTGGTTCATGCATCACCGGTGCAGCAGCAGACAGGTAAACAAGGAGCTCCTCTTACCGTAGAGACGGACCTGAGACGACCCTGAGCAGAGGCAGAGACACGAAGCTCCGCCTCTGGTTCAGGTGTGTACCTCTGATAGATGCCATCGATAAAAGAGCCCATGTTAGGCCACGCCCCCTGACCCCACCACAGGGCTACCATCTGTAGAGGTCGATCAAAATGTGATGGGTCGTTTTCTGGTAACTCCAACCACTGGAATGGTAAGTTGCCACGGTAACAGCTGAACTGACAGCAGCAGGAGGGGCTTCCTTCAGGTTTTATTCAAAAACAACAGAATATAAAAATAAACCGGAGAACCCACAGGAACCGGACTAGCGCCAAACCCAAAACGGCTAAGGGGGCAGAGCTTATTGGTCAAGGTCTTTAAAAGTTTTAGGCCTGAACCACAAGTCCAATTCAGGAATGTTCTGCCTCTGAACAGAACATCTCCATGGTAACAGCACCTGAGGCTCATGGGAAGTGTAGTCGTTTGTGTTCAGGGTCAAATATTCACAGGGGTTGGAGCGGGGCAGAGCATCAAGTGTTCTCTGGGTCGGTTCTGACCCATCTGAATGGTTCAGCTCCTCTGGAGGCAGTTCTAATTGGATTTGGGGGACGGCGTCACCTGCTGACCCAACAAAGGGGCCGGCAGAACTCGGGAGAACCTTATATTCGGATCAAGTTGGTGCTTGAGGTCCATTCTGACCCGTGTCCCATCTGGATCTCTCCAGACAAGCAGGTCCACCTTGTTACCACGGAAACGGGACATGATCTGCCAGCAGTCCTGATCTTTGAGCCTGCAGCTTCAGGCCACGCCCAAATGGGGTCATGGGGGGTGGCAGGGGGGCGGGCAGGGCAGCTACTCGTCTTCATCTTCATCCCCCTCGTCTTCTGCGTCCCTCTTCCTCTTCTCTCCCTGAGCTGCAGCGTCATCTGAGAAGCAGAGTGAAGGTCAGACAAACTGGGGGGTCACATGACCTTTACATTGATCCCACATGTGGGAAATTTATTCCATAGCAACTGACAGCAGAGGGGGGGGGGGGGGAAGACCAAGAATAATCTAAAAAAAAACAAGAACAGAGAAAATGTAGCATAAATGCAAACAAGGTAGTATAATTTAAAAAGCTATTTTCAGAACAGTGCAGGTGAAAAGACGTGCAAAGGTTTTCTGTTGCATCACAACTGAAAGGAGGTCCAGTTTACCCAGAATGCCGAGGGTTTTTAGACCCCCCCCCCCCACTCTTTTTTTAAATCCCAGAGTTTCTGGAGGTTCCTCTGATCCCCTTCAGAGGACAACCACAGCATCCTCGCTGAGAGGAGAGCACAGCCCAATCCCACAATCCTTTGCAGAGAGACGGTTTGGGATGGAACCAGAGAAGAACCACAGAACCACAGTCCAGCTGGAAATGTTCTACTCCAGAGTTCTGTGGAACCTGGAGGAGAACTGTTGAGCAAACAGCAGGAGATCGGAACCTTTTCCTGCAAACATGTTAGCATGACGCAGCAGGAAGTGAGCTGTCTGTAGTCCACTCTCCTTCATTTGTAGTTCTACAGAATGATGTCATCTCTGCAGAAAAGGCGGAGCCTCTTTCCTCCTCTGCTTTGACCTGTGGCGTCAGCCTACAGGTCCAGGAGAACCGGGTTCTCAACCAGACCCCCCGTGATCACTTCAGGAGGGTCTGCCCATGTGAGGGAGGGGAACAGACTCACCTCCATCCTCATCTTCATCCTCTTCATCCTCTTCCTCCTCAACATAATCTCCATCATCGTCTTCGTCCTTCAACAGAAACAGGAAGCTGCTGACTGAGCTCCGTCACAGGGAGCCCCCCCTCCCCTCCCCATCTGGATCAGTGACACACCTGGATGCCGTCCTTCATCAGGTAGGAAAGCCCCACTTCCTCTTCCTCTCCTTCAGAGCCTTGCTCTTCATCATCTTCCTCCTCCTCATCATCATCTCCGGGAGGACCTGCCTCCTCCTCCTCCTCATCTAGAAAAGAACCAGTGTGTTGACAGGAAACGGATCAGGTGAGTTCAGGTAAATAAGAGGGAGTCTGCAAGGAGGCGGAGCCTTTCTGCCACCGAGCTAAGCTCCACCTGAGGAATTCGTTAACACGAAGCTCAGAGAAGGTTACAGACACTAAACCAGCCTGAAGACATGATGGGTTCAGACGGAACCAAACAAGAACTTTAGGTTCGTCTTAAACCTTCATCATTCTTCTGAACCAGCAGAGCGGGTTCCTCGACCTTCAGACTGTGACGGACGGCGCCTCACCGTTGTCAGACGCCTCGTTGTCCTCCTGGTCGAACCCGTCCAGGTAGGTGAGCTGTGGCAGCAGCTGGAAGACGCGCTCCCTGTAGTCGTCCAGAGAGGACAGGTCGCAGCCGTACAGGTCCAGACTCTTCAGGGCCTTCAGGCTCTGCTGCAGGTCACATGACAGCGCCGTGAGCAGCGGACCTCCTGGGAGGACGCGAGGAAGGCGCCACTTACCAGCGGCTCCAGGCTGCTCAGCTCCTTCAGCTTGTTGCTGCTGAGGTTGAGGTGGGTCAGGCCAGGACACTTCTCCACCAGCGTGCTCAGCCCCCCACCGATGGAGTTCTCACTGACCTCCAGCTGAAACACAGCAGTCGGTCTCAGTTCTGCTGTTAAGGCGGGAACGCTGAGCGGTTCAGACCAACCTGAACCTGAAACCGTTTGGTTTGCATCATTCTGAGGTCAGCGTCCTCCTTTTGGAAGGAAGGCCAGACCTTCTGAGGCTCCCCGTCTCCTCACCTTCTGCAGTCTGGGCAGCAGGGGCATCTTGGACAGCGAGCTGAGGCCCACGTTCACCATGCTGAGGACCTCCAGCTCCGTGAACTCCTCCGACAGACCTTCCACCTCGCCGTCGCTGGAGCGGCAGTTGTCCACCACCAGCTCCCCCACCTGGAAGCAGACGGCAGCTGAGCAGACCTGCAGCCAACAGCCTCGCCTACCAGCCGGGCTCTGGTCCAGAACCGGTCCTGGTGGATTTCACAATCCCCTAGTGTCTCCAGAGAGCTTCAGAGCCTAGACGTATGTGGAAACGCTCCACCAGGCGTGTTTGGAGTTTTAACGCCATGCAATCATGGTAGCCAATCAGATGTGCAGCACTTCCCCAGAGCTCCATCCACAGCGCCTCAGCTGATTGGATGAATATTTATTCTTCCTTTTCATCCACCCGCCGTCCGCAGTCACGTGACACCAGCAGTTTTACCACCATGACGCTTTTATACGTCACCATGATGGAAACCAGACCGCCTCGGCGTTCGCGCGCCCCCTGCAGGCCGTTAGCGAAACTGCAGACGTTTGATGACAGGCAACAGGTCTGGACCAGAACCGAGCTCTGGACCTTTGGAACAACTGCAGCGTTTAGGTCCATAGAGCCCAGATGTTTGTAGGGTTCTGTCTGTTAACTCATGTTTACCATAATATAGAATATGTATAGTAAGTCCCATAAATGAGCGGTACCTATAGAAGCTAATGTGTTGGTGCTCCGACCCCATTCCGAACCTGACCACCCACCGAACCTGACCTCTGCACGGATATAGAGGGAAGGCAGACGGACCGAGGACCACCGGTACCGTCCATTCCCCCGCGTCCTGGTCTCGGACCGTGACTGAGGTTCTGCCCCCGGACTGCCCGATATTCCGTCAGAAGGCTGTTTGAAATGGACCGAACCCCCCCGGGTCCCCAACAGCCAACCGTGCATCGAAAAAGTCCAGCTCCGAGACTGGACTGCGCAGGCGCATTGAGTTGGCCGAACAGACTCACCGAGCTGGGGCTTCAAGCTAAAACGGCGCCGAAGCATTTCAGCAGAACCGCGGTTCGTCAGGATCACCACTGTCATCGGAACCGCGATCCTACGGCGGGAAGTCGCCCCGCTGCACGCAGTCACCGGAACCCGACCGGAACAGACCCAAACCGGCTCGCGGTCTTTCTCCACATTAGCTAGCTAGCTGGAGCTGCCTCGAGGCTTCTCCACGGAACACGGGAAACCTGCGCGTGGAGCGGGCGGGAAACAGAGCTCCGCAGAGCCGCGCGGCTGTATAGCTCGCGCTAAGACGACGGAACACGCGCGCGCGTCTTTCACCGCTAACGCAGAAAACAGGAGCGGCTGCGGGATTCTCACGCACCTCGGTGGGACTTCGGTTTCGGAGCTCGAGGCTGATCCTCTTCTTCATCTCCATGATGAAGCAGGAGCACAGAAAGTAGCAAAACAAAAGAGATGGCGCGCACGCGCGGCTGAGTCCTCTGTCGCGAACACGCCTCCTCACGCATTTCAAAGGCTCCGGGTCCACGCGAGATTTGATTGGTTAGGTCCGAATGCAAACTGTCGGAGCTCCGCCCCCACAGAGTACGACTGAAAACTCTTGACCGCGATTGGTCTGAACGTCAGAACTGACCAATGAGAATGCGAAGATAGACCCTTTTTAAAAATGTTTAGGCTCCTCCCCTTTCTGTAGAAACAGGCTGATCTAAACCAGAGGATCCCAAACATGAGATCAATCTGGGATTTCCTATTCTACAGAGCAGAACGTGAACTCATCACGAGAACATCAATCACTGTCTTAAAACATCATGAACCGGACCGCCACCTGCTCCGGTTCTGGTTGGCTGGATAAACAGATCCAGCTCAGTTTCAGAACAGTCGTTTTATTCTGTTTTCTTAAAAAACAAACATGTACACCTGAAATCACAGCCAGAAATAAATAACAGCAAACTCAGGGTTTGGTTCTGGACGGACCCGGCTGCTCTGAGCGAAGGCCAATCCAACCAGAACAATGAGGAGAGACAGAAAACTTCAACACCATCAGTGCAGGTCCAACAGAACCGCAAATGCTCAGACCATCCAGAAAGACGTGAGAGGAGGAGTCACGACTAATGGGGAGGAGTCACGACTCATGGGGAGGAGTCATGGCTCATGGGGAGGAGTCATGACTCATGGGGAGGAGTTAGATAAAAGGTGATCATCAAGAGAGCGTTGAGGGAGTTAAAAAGGAACTGAGCATGCTCAGTGGAGATCTTCTGGTTCCGAAATGACATCAATAAATAAACTAACAATTTAACAGTAAATTGTTGTAGTTCAACAGGAAGTGATGTCACTCCATCATCTTCAGACTTCCTGTCTGGGTGGAGCTTCGGGACTCTTCATGCAGGTTCTGAGGAGGTGAGGAGGACAAACCGGTCTGATATTTACAGGAGAGGAGCTCAGTCTGACCGCTCAGTCCACGATGCAGGAAGTCCACACTTATCAGGGAGACCAGGAGAACTTCAGGGACCTGGCAGAGAGCCCCCGCTTTGGGGTCTTCAGGCGGCTGGCAGGTGAGGAGTGGACTGCCTTCAGAGAACCTCTTTCATCTCTGATATGCAGAACAAAGTTCTGTTCAGCGGAAGCCTCAGGAACCAGAACTGTTCCCAGGTTTGAAGAAGAACGATGCTCCGGATGAGAACCTGGTCTGGAGAACCAGAAGATGGTTCTCAGGATGTAGAGTCCATCTCTGAGCCTCACATCCGCATCAGCTGATCCGGTCCAAACCCAGAGGAAACTGCACTCGGCGGACCAGGACCCCGTGTCCCACCGGACTGGGGGGTGGTGCCCCAGCTGCCACTGTCCCCGAAGACCTCTCAGCACTCCAGGGGGGGGTGGAAGCTGCGCCGGCAGTCGATGGCTTTGGTGCTGGGGGGCAGAGCCCGCTTCTTCCGGAGCTCGTCCTGACTCATGGCGCCGGCGAGCCGCGAGCACGCCGCCTTATACTTCTTATCAAAGGCCGCTGCAAGTAGACACAGAGGGACAGTCAGAGGAGAAGCCCCGCCCCCTTCCTCAGAAAAAAGTTAACCGCTAGGTGGCTGTCACCATGGTAACATAAGATAGCTGTTAAGTCTGCCCCCCTCAGAACCAGATGGACGGTTTACCTGAGAGCACCTGGTTAGGTACTACATGACCTACTAACTAAAAATGTAATCAATAAATAAATAAAAAAAGAAACACCTGCCTGTGAGCTGATGCTTTTGATTGGCTGGGGTTAAACCCCGCCCCCGTTCTACATCTTTAAAGCTTCCATAATTTCATAAAGCCTCAGATCCTGTGGGAGGGGCTGAGCTTTGGTCAGCAGCATCGGGTTGGCCAGTTTTCATGTCAATCAAAAGGTGTAGGAGGGTAAAAAACGTTGGAGGCTTTTATTTGATGTTTTAGATTACAAATGGGTGTGGTCTTTTGATTGACAGGTGATTGTTAACGTCTAAAAGCTATACTGAGCGTGCTCCGACTGAGGAGACCTTGAGGTCACGTGATGATGACCAACGAATATCTGCACCGCCGTGTCACATGACCACTCGACGGGCTGCACTTTGACGCTCCTTAACTGACGGGTTGTGGATCGGCTGGCTCTGCTGCAGCCTTAGTGGGCGGGACTTATCGTGAACAAATTGCTGTAGGGCCACGCTTTGACGCTAGATGGGGTCCCTATAATTGCCTGACGGCACCACTGCAGCACAGTACGTTTGGGGGCGGAGTCTGATCAAATTAAGATTTATATTTTTAATGCAGTTTCCTGTCAAGCCAACCATAACCCGGAAGATCACAGACGCGACGACCATCGGTTTGGACGTCATGGGCGCTCAGCAGACACTCTTCAGCAGCGTCTGCTGAGCAGAAGCTGCTCCTCCGGTTGGGTTCCTGGTTCTCACCTACGTGGTCTTTGCCCATGGCGGCCAGAGTGAGGAAGAGCAGCTCTCTGTACAGACTCCTGTCGACACAGACAAACGTCTCGTTTCCACAAACACCTGCACTGCAGCCGACTAAACCTGAACCTCCACACTGACCTCTGGATCCGGGGAGAGCCCTGCTTGGCGAGCGTCTCCAGGAAGAGCGTGACGGCCTTGTGCACCTCGTTCATGCCCACGTAGCGCAGCATCTCCTCCAGGAAGGACAGGCTGAAGGGGTGGTTGTGCCTCCTCCAGCTGTAGATCCTCATGGAGGCGCCGCCTAGGAGGGAGACGGGACATTCAAGCAGGTTCTGTTCGGGTCCCGGGTCCAGTTGGACTGAAGCACTTACTGTGGATCCTCCACAGGATGTAGAGGGGAGGCCACTGGTCCGTGTCTGGTGTCAGGGTGTCCCACAGGAGGCGGATCCTAACCGCACAGCTCTCCAGCTGGAACATCACAGGGAGATTTTGGATCAGCACCAACTTACCCGGGTCAGACACCTATGTCTGCTTCACAACCCGTCTGTCCTGCATCTGTTGAAATCTAGTCTGGACCGTCATGTCTGCGGTTCTGGAGGACGGACCGTCATGTCTGCGGTTCTGGAGGTCTGACCGTCATGTCTGCGGTTCTGGAGGACGGACCTTCATGTCTGCGGTTCTGGAGGTCTGACCGTTATGTCTGCGGTTCTGGAGGTCTGGACCGTCATGTCTGCGGTCCTGGAGGTCTGACCGTTATGTCTGCGGTTCTGGAGGACGGACCGTCATGTCTGCGGTTCTGGCCTTCCAGTCAGAACCGGGCTACTGGACCTTTAAGAAAGCAGGACACTGGTGTCCTCCGAGGTCTCTAATGGGTCAAACTTCTGCACTGAAGACCGTCTAGTCTAGTTTACTGCTGACGGTCTGTGGTTCCACATCAGAACCAGAACTGGTGGGTGAGCTCAGAGGAGGATCCGCTCCAGAACCATCAGGTGGAGCAGAATCAGGAGCGGCTGCTGACCTGGCTGAGCGTGCTGACCAGCGGCGAGCTGCTGACCATCTGCAGCAGGTTGCAGGGCAGGCCCAGCCGGTGAAAGAACCACACCAGGTTCCAGAAGAGGATGGAGTGGTTCTCCAGGAACTGCGGCTGCGCCAGAACCGCCTCGCCCTCGTTCTCCAGGAGGCTCTCCAGCTCCTTCCTCAGAACCAGGGGGCTCAGGTAGGCCACCGTGACCTGGGGAGTCCCGCCCATCGACGAGCTCTGAGGAGGGGGAGGAGTCAGTCAGTGACAGCAGTGGGGCGGCAGTGGGTGGTGTGGGGGGGTCTTACCGCGGTGGTGGTCTCAGAGCTGGAGTCCTCGCTCAGACCGTTACACTGGGCCTGCTGGGGGGGCTCGGGGCCACTGGGGGGCCTCATGGCGCTCTCCACCTCGTCCTCCAGGTTCAGGTTGCCGCGCTCGGTACTGAGGAAGAGGAGGAGTGATGAAGCTGCGTCCTACTGTTGTGGTCACACCAGATTCATGCATCGTTACGTCTCCGTGTTCTGGTTCTACTTCCTGTCTCTGGGCTTAAACCTCCGCTCAGGGGGGCGGCTGACGGACCGGGCCTGTTCCGGACGGGCCGTGGTTCTGCTTGTGAGGCCTGTAAAGCTTTTCCCGTGGACCCGTGTCAGAACAGAACTTCCTGATCCGACACACACCATGTGATCCTCTTCAGGATTTGGGTTCGGTTCTTCTGAATCGTTTCTTTGGAAAGGTCAAAGTTCAGACGCACCGCCTCCAGGAGGAACCAGCTACAGGTGTGTTTGACCAGGAGGGGGCGCCGCAGACACGTTTACAGACAGAATGCTCTGTTTGATGAGAGGTTTTGATTTGGATCTTTGGGTCCAGGTCGTCTAAACTTTAGATTTAAATCAAGTTCATGGTGTTTAGGTGGGGGTGCTGTTCCCTGAATGACCACTAGGCTGCTGGATCAGAACCGTGACGGTTAAAACTGTTTCTGTTGTCTTAAGTACATAAAATCATCATAAAGTCATCGCGGCGGCGCTCAGACCTGCTGACGGGTCCGAGGTCGCAGATCTCGGCGTTCAGGAAGGGCACGAAGGAGGCGGAGCAGAAGGGGCAGGAAGAGTTGAGGTTGGAGTCGTCGGACGTCCATCCCGCCATGATCTCCTCGTCGTAGACCAGAGAGTTGCAGCAGCGACACAGCGAGCAGCTGGACATCAGAACCTGCAGATCCAAGATAGCGTCAATGCCGGCGGGTCAGAACCGACCCGAACGGCAGCAGAACGCCCCTCTTTACCTCCATGCCCGCCCCCTCCTGGTTGGAGTCCCAGGATCTGCGCAGAGGGAACACTGGAGTGGGCGTGTCTAACAAGTCCAGGTCACTTCCTACAGACAGCGAGCTCTGAGGAGAGAGAACAGGAAGTTAAAGTCCACCCACTTCCTGTTGGAGACCACAGATCTGTCTTGACATGTGGGCGGGACTGGATGTGACAGCGTCCTGCCTGAGGGGGTCAGACATGGCATGTGCCCCGCCCCCTTTTTTAGGTCATTGCTCCTCATCAGGGCGGAGCCTCACCTCTGACGTGGCGTTGACCAGCCTCTCCTTGGCCTTCAGCAGCGTCTCAGCCACCTGAGCTTTCCTGGACTGCCTCTGGTCCGACACCCTTCGCCCGATGCCCCTCCCTCCTCCTGGGCGGCGGTCATCCACACTGGCTGCTCGTCGCCCCGCCCCTTTTTTGGTTGGCGTGAGGAGCTGCTGCAGCTTCCCTGCCAGCCCCCTGCTCGGCGAGGACACGTTGTTACAGTTTTCGTCCACCGCCGTCCTCCTGGCGGCGCTCTCAGACAGGGGTGGGGGTCTGCAGGTCAGAGCAAAGCGGTCAGGCTGGGGGGGATCGTGGGGCTGAGTAACGGCTGAGGGCACCCACCTGCCGTCTGCGTCCTCCGGCTCGCAGGAGCTGCAGTCGGCCTCTGCGCAGTCCTTGTAGAAGGACGAGAGGCAGACCTGACTGCGAGGAACCACCGCTCCGCGGGGGGGCGCCGGGGGCGGCGTGGAGCCGTCCCGCAGCCCCAAAGGAGGCTTCTGGGAGGCGGCGCAGCCGTTGGTGCCGGCGTGGGGAAGGACGCTCCGCCGGGAGGGTTTGGTTTCTGTAAGGAGGGGGGGGGGGGGGGAGGGCCAGTCCCAGGCACATCGGTGAGGAAGAGGAGGAGGAGGAAGCTTACTGTCGGCGGGCGGCCTCATGCTGCTCAGGCTGCTGCTCTTCACCAGCGGGCCGCTCAGAGACTCGTGGCTGGAGCTCTCACTCAGACCGCTCCAACTGGACTGACGAATCAGAGCAGAGTGGGGGCGGAGCCTCAGATCCTCAGCAACCACGGAGTCTTTGGGACCAGCAGAGAGACGATGACATCATCATCAGCAAAGAATGGAAGCTAAAGGCTGAAGACCCCGCCCCCCACCCCCACCGCCATACGACCAGCAGGGTGCTGGGCTCAGCCAGAACTTCGGATCAGAACCACATGTCTTTGTATGGTCTGAGGTAGACCTGAACATCTGCAGCACAGCTGGAGGACCACAGCCGAGGTTCTGGATCAAAGTTCTGACCCAAAAGGCTCACAGAGAAGCGGCACTGATCCACGAGGAGAAGAAGAGTTTCTGCTTTGATCAATAAAAACACCAAGATCTCAAAGACGTCCTGACAAAAGGTGGAGGAGGCGGAGCTAAAGATGCTGAGGTTCTGTTTGGGACCAGGATGGCTCACTGGATCCATCAGAGGATCAGATGTTCTGGAGATCCACGCAGGGATGGAGAAGAAGAGAGGAAGAACAGCGAGGATGATGATGGTGAAAGGATGCTGCTACAGGAAAGAGGAGGTTCATGGATGGAGGAGGATGTGAGGGGGGAGGATGCAGAGGAGCGGGTCAGAAGGAAGTGGGCCGTGGTTGGCAGTGGCGCCCCCTACAGAGACATCTGGATCCACAAACATCTGCAGAGATCAGAGAAAACCCTCCAAACCTGAACACGCCTGACCTCCTCTGGAGCCTCCGGAGCCGCTCTTCTCCCGCGCTCTGATTGGCTGTCTGAACTGGGCCACAGCCAACAGGACGTTGCGCAGCTTGGCCCAGCGGAGCCGCCCGCCCTGACTGGTGGAGGGCCACTTGCTCTCCAGGATGGCCTGAGGAGGACGGAGCGTCAGAAACCCAGCAGCCGCAGCAGACATGACACCCAGGATCAGGAACATCCGGACCGGGAGGAACAGTGTGGAGACCCGGGGGGCCTGGTGGCACCGCTGGTCGATGGGGGCGGAGCTGTACCTTGTTGTAGTAGCCGTAGGTGATGGTGTTGGGGGTGATTCCCGCCTTCTTCATCTCCAGGAGAACCCGGACGGCGAGGACCGGCTGGCCGTACTGACCACACAGCTGCATCAGGATCCTGTAACACACCTGCAACACACACACCTGTCGCTGAAGCTCTCCTCCAACAGAACCCCCACCACCTTTCAGATCAAGAGTCCTCCTCCTGCAGACCTCTCCAAGCATTTTCCGTCTCAGAGGTTTTGCCGGGATCCTGGTTTTACCGGTCCAAACCCGGATTCAGAGGCTTTTATGGGAGCAGAACACCTGCATCTGTTTAAACAGCTAAAGACATCGAACCGCATTGCATTCTGGGAGGCCCCTGAAGTTCTGGTTTTACCTGGCACCAAAACTTGTACTTCTAAGATGACAGGTGGGTAACGCTTTATTTTGAAGGGTATAAAGGGAAGTGCTTCCCTCTTCTTTTTGGATTTCTTTTCAAAATAAAGGCCCCTACAGGTGACCTGCATTCATGGACCAAACACCTGTGGGAAGTTCTGCCGTGGATTCTAAGAATGTTTGATCATTTCCTGAGCTTTTGTGTAATTGGCTCCTCAGAACTGTCTCCACTATCTGCACAGTCCTGCCACGGTCACGGAGCATCGTCTTCACCATGCGGTCCTTCAGGGATGAAGATGCTCCTCAGCCTCCAAGTCTTCGGTGCTTCTTGGTGAAATGATCACAGTGACAGAGTTTTATTTTGAAATCAGCAGAAGATGTTCTTCGTGTTCTCCTGACTCTTAGCTCCGCCTACTTCAAGCTTGATTTCCTGGAAACAGAAGCCAGAGAATGGAGCCGGTCGGCCTCACCTCGTCCGGCAGAACCACCTTGCGGTTCTCCATGTGTTTGAGGACCTCGTAGGCCGTGTGCAGCGCGCGGACCTTGGCGGCCTCCGCCCGGACGAAGGTGGGCAGGTAGATGAACCACAGGCCGTAGCAGTGACCCAGGAGACACTTGGACCACATCTCTGGCACCGCAGAGTACTTCTGGGCTCGCTTCTGGGCCAGCTTGATCTCCTGGAGAAGACACAGAAACAGAAGAAGGCCTTCATCAGGAGGTCTTCCTCGCTCTGAGGAAACCCTGCAGCTCCTGAATTCTGAATGACGGCTGAAATATTCATAAAGAGTCATAAAATTCAGATGAGAAGCTGCTCTTCCTTCAGAGGAACCGGGTCACAGCGGAGCTGGGAAACTACCGGCAACCAAAGCAGAACCGAACCATCCTCCGGAAACAGGTATTCTAACAGAACCCCCAGGCTGTGAGGGGGGGTGACTGCCTCCTCCCGCCGTGACCACGTTACCTGTTTGGTGCGTCGGGGGGCGGGGCTGCTGGGGGGGCTGCCTTTGGCCGGGACACGCAGCCGGTCATGCGGCCGCTCCAGGAGGTCCGGGTTCAGGACGGGGAAGGTCTCGTAGCTGAAGAAGAAGAAGAACCAAACGGACAAAAACATCAACCAACGAAACTAAAACCCACGTTGATTATTATGGGATGGCCATAGGACCTACGGCTGGGTGATTTTCACATCTTACCACAGTCTGGGAAAAGAAAATATTTTCACCAAATTTGACAGGGGTATCGCCAACTTAAGTCTACAACCAGCACAGAAGTTTCGTTGACCTTTGACCTCAGGAAGAAGCTGTCATCTTAAAGCACCCTCAGTCCCAAATTCAAAGGCTTTTCATCGACAGTCTTCTGACTTCTTCATATCATTTCTCCAAATATTTGGAATAATCGGCGGAGCTTCTGTTGGAGGATAAACAGAGGACCTGTCCGGTGTCCCCTGGCAACCAAAACATCCAACAGTTTGTCACATGCAGATGACAGGCAGAAGGGGCGGAGTCTGTCACATTTCTGTGTAGTGAGAATTCCATAAGGCGTGTAGCGGCCGCTTAGCACGTGAGGCCGGTCAGCGGCGGGTGGCGAGGGCGGTTAAAGGCGGGCGGTGAGAGCCGGCAGCGCAGGCGGGCCATCAATGCTTTCATTTCAACTATGATTATGTCCATCAGAGCGGCTGTGGATTCGTGTCATTAGGCTCCGCCCTTTTGATTTCTGTTCATACGATGAACGCCATCACTCATCTGGAGTCATTTGCATCTGGTACCTGTCCTGGAAGGGGCGCAGATAGTGGGAGGGGTCTCACCTGTAGAGGGCGGGGCATTCAGAGCCGTCAGCCTCCTGCGGCTCCTCGGGGGGCATGATGAAGACGGTGTGCTCTCCACTGTGCGTCTCCTCCAGATCAATCAGCCTCACCTCCTCCGGCTTCTCCACATCCACCTGATCACAGGGAACACCTGTCAGCAGCAGGCGGGGGCGTGTCACTCGCCCTGTGGGGGATCAGCCCCTCCCACCTTCTGCACGCACTCGTCAAAAAACTCCAGGCAGGCGTGGCGGTCGCTGACGAAGGAGCACTCCTGGATGAACTGCGTGAACATCTGAGTCTTCGTCAGCTGGGCGTAGAACTTCTGCTGCGTCCGATCGCGAGACTTCAGGAAGCCTGCAGAGGGCGACACTGAGCATTCACCAAACCACACATTTCATCCCGGTTGAACTGAAATGTCTGCGGGGAAATCATTTGAACTTCTGACATCATCCACAGAAGGATTACGACCCCCCAAGCCAGACCGTGCTAGTGTGTGAGCGGAGGGCGCACCCTGCAGGTTGAACAGGGAGCTGCAGTCTGTGGCCGTGTCGGACGGCGCCTGCGTGATCGGCAGCAGGAAGGCGCGGTATCCTCGCAGCAGGCAGCTCATGAAGCGCAGGAAGGCCTCCTGGATCTCCAGCTCCAGCTGCTTCTGACGCCGGTAGATCTGGTCGTAGTCGGTCAGCAGGAACTCCAGCGTCGCCTCCTCCAGGCCGGGACTGCAAACTGCAGGAGGAGTCAGAAAACACACGACAAGAACGGCAAGGGGGGGTCTGTGGGGCCCCTGATGTCACTCACTGCTCTGGAGGGTCTTGTGGAGGCCGCTCAGCGTGTGAAAGAGAGTCTTGCCAGGTTTCCTGGGTAACGATCGCCATGACAACAGCTTTCTATGTCTGACCTGAGACACAAAACACAGAGTCCAGACGGGCTCCAGAACAGCGGGTCCACAGCAGAACCGGACTCACTGGAAGATGGTGTTGGTGTCCAGGTCGACGCACACCACTTCGGGGTCGCATATGTCAAAGTAGCTGGAGTGGACGCCTCGACGATGAAGGGCATGGGGCGCCAGCAGAACGCCGCCATCTGCAGCGGCACAGAGGATGTAGGACACGCCAACGCAGCGGGAACGTCATCTGCAAGCAGAGAGAACCGAGTCTGTAGTCTGTAACCACCCAAGGTACCAGAGAAGAGAGGAACCCCAGCCCCACGAGAACCCCAGCCTCAAGGAGAACAACAGTCTCAAGGAGAACCCCAGCCTCACGAACTCCAGCCCCACGAGCAGAACCCAGCCTCACGAACCCCAGCCTAATGGAGAACCCCAGCATCAAGGAAAACACCAGCCCCACTGAGAACCCCAGCCTCAAGGAGAACCCCAGCCTCATGAGAACCCCAGTCTCAAGGAGAACAACAGTCTCAAGGAGAACCCCAGCTTCATGGAGAACTCCTAGCCCCACGAACCCCAGCCTGGGTGGAGAACCCCAGCCTCAAGGAGAACAACAGTCTCGCGGGAGAACCCCCAGCCCCACGAGAACCCCAGCTCACGAGAACCCCAGCTCTACTGGAGAGAACCTCCTAGCATCAAGGAAACAACAGTCTCACGAACCCCAGCCTCCAAGGAGAACTCCCAGCCCTGTTTGAGAACCTCAAACAAGGAGAACTCCCAGCCTCACGAACCTCAGCCTCATGGAGAACAATGCCCTTAATGAGAACCCCAGCCCCCATGAAGAACCTCAGACTAATGGAGAACTGGGCACTGAGAAACTACAGGAAACATCTCTGACTGGACATGAAGCTGAATTTTTCCATGACACACTGGGGTTCTCCACAAAACAAGGACCTCCAATGTTCTCCGGTAAACACGGAAACATGAACGTGTTCTTGTCACACGTGACAGTCGGACATCAGCACGGACATGACGGCACGGTTCCACACGCGTGTGGCTTACAGAGACGAAGGCCGCTACACGCAAGGGTCAGGACGCTGGGCCGTAGTGCCAGGCAGCTTGTGTTCGAGGAGGATCGCCAGCAGCAGCGCGGCAGGTGTTCTCTCTGACCCAGGTCCTGCAGCTTCAGGAAGCTGGCAACGCCGACACAAACAACCGCTTTAGACTCGCCAATAAACAGCTGAGCTCTGTCATGTGATCAGAGAGGAAGCGTGTCCATAGACGTCTCATCTCTCCACTCGACGGCATGGAGACAGGAGAAGCGAGCCAAAGCTGGGTCTCATGTTACAGTGATGCATGTTCACACCGCACCAGCAGGAGGGGCTTCCTTCTGTCCCTCGCGTCCGCCCCTACAGGCTTGGAGTGAGATGTGGAAGCAGTGATGATCTGCAGGCTTTTTCTTTTCTAAACAGTTAAAAGGCTTGAATCTTAATGACACAAACAGTCATCGATTGCGGGTTTACTGGAGATAATAGCTCACTGGCCAATCCGCTACTATCTGTTCATTTCCAATGTTCAATGGCGGGCGCATTATTTACGAAACCGCTAGCGCCACAAGTGGAAAGCAGAACCTCAAAATCTGCTGCTTACATAGAAGGTTCATTGATCGGACGCTTCGAATGCACGCGGGCCATGTTCATGATCAATACTAGATCCACAGGTGAGACACCCACCTGGAGAGGGAGGGGCGGACACTCACCTGAGAGGAGGGGGTGAGGACACAGGCTGGCACAGCAGCAGGGTTGTCGCATGGCGCAGAGCTGCAACACAGAACAACATGACATGAAGGTTCTCGGAATCGTTCGGCCCTTCAACCTCCGTTTCTGCTGAGCTAAGCCTCCTGGAAATACCTGTCTGATGTCATCACATTTCTGATTGACTCATTCTAAGAGCATGATTCCCAATTTGACAAACGCCAGCGAATTTGTTCCAGATGTTACTGGCGATGGCCATGTACAGATTTTCATGGCACTGGGGATCCTGCAGTTGGGTCAGACGGGCGCCATGGCTCATCTGGTTCTGAGCTAGTCAGATCTGCTGTTTTGCATAAATGGCTTGAAAGCCCTCTGACGTTCCCTTGGACAAATGCAAGGAGAGATTCAGTTCTGTTCTTGCAAAGAACATCCATCGCCCTCTAGTGGACAACATCAAAGACCACATCAGTCTCAGAGAGGATTTGTTCATATGTGTACAACAGAACACAAACTCAAAATCCTGCACAAGCTACCCACAAATGCTTAGCTTCAGTTCTACTAGCGTTATATGAATGAATGAATGAATGAATGAATGAATGACTGAACGATCTAAAAAAATATATTAAACTCTGTAAAACTGAAAAAAGGAATGTGGTGTATAATTGTGTGAAATGTTTGATGAAAATCAAGCAATTTCTCCAAGCAAATATCAAAGAAATAGGTTTCAGCAGTTTTTATTTCAACTGAACTTGAGAAATCCGCACTGGGACTGAGAATAGCTCCAGTGATTCCTTATGGGACAGAATGGCTGTCAGTCAAAAGGAGATGCAGTCTTTCTACAGACCCTCCAATCATCACGCAGAAGTCGGAGTCCGGCAACCCACTCCCTGAGCTACCCCCACTGACGCTGAGAGCGTCCGCGGGCGGGACATAATCGCAGCGCTTATCCAATGACCGTCTAGTTTCGAAGCGCTGAAAAACTGTTCAAAGCAGCCCCATTGAAGTCAATGGACGCTGGGCTTCAATAGGGAAATGCACTGACGGCTGCAGGAATGAATGAGAAGGAAATGGAGTCAGCCGACCTGCTATATGTGACTGATTCTGAACGAACTGTCTTTCAGATTAACGTTTTCTAACCCATTTTTAATCAATAGAATGTTAATACAACAGTACATATTTGACCATTTATTTGTGACGATATAAGGGAAGCCAAACTTCCCACTGATCTGAAGATACTAAAGCTTCTGTCACCAAACCTCCTGTACTGACTAATCATGACCTTAATTCCCCTACTACAAAAGATTATGATTATGTAAAAAAATTGAAAGTCCCGCCCCGCTGCCTCGCCGATAAGACATAAAAGAATGATCGATCTATTATTGTCTCGATGAAAATCAGAAAAATATAAGATTAGCCTGGCTGCTTCGCCTACCGGATTTAGCTCCAAGCTCCTAGCATTACAAACAAGGATGTGAGCAAAATCCCATCATGCATCAGGCTACCCAAGATGCATTTTGACCAATCACCATGCCCCTGTAACAGCAGTGTAACAACAAGACCAATGATTGGCTGTTCGAAATGCATCGTGGGTAGTGTGATGCATCTTAAAATAAATAAATCTGATCTCTAAAAATCCTCCGTGTCTTCAATGCAATGTAATGAGACACACACAGACAGAAATGTGAAGGGACAGGATAACTGATCGGCTAGTTAGTTAGTTAGCATGTAGCCTACTAGCCTTCGGATGTAAAGTGACTGCTAAAAAGTATGTTAGTAAAAGACAAGTCCTGAATATTATTATTCGTATTCGACCCTAAACTACAATATCAGCTGGTTGTCTGTCTACCGTCCAACCAGCTGCCCGAATGCCGGCATAACAAGCAAAAGAGCTCTGCGGCAGAGCTACCAGGTATGTCTGGATCTGGACATCCCTGTCCTCAAAGGCAAAAGACTTTCCTTGGAGGACAGGGAGGTCCAGATCCAGGTCCAGATCCAAGGAACGTCGCTGGTTTGAGAGTCTGGGAAACCGTCTGTGTAACAACAAAATGTTTTAAAATCAATGCAAACATCCTCAGCTTGACAACCGGCGTCGTTATGGAGTGGTGTAGCCCGGGACGGTTTAGCCCGGGACGGTGTAGCCCGGGACGGTGTGGCCTGGGAAGGTGTATTCTGGGACGGTTTAGCCTGGGACGGTGTATTCTGGGACAGTTTAGCCTGGGGACGGTGTATTCTGGGACGGTGTAGCCCAGGACGGTGTGGCCTGGGACAGTTTAGCCCGGGACGGTGTATTCTGGGACGATGTAGCCCAGGACGGTGTGGCCTGGGAAGGTGTAGCCTGGGAAGGTGTATTCTGGGACGGTTTAGTCCGGGACGGTGTATTCTGGGACGGTTTAGCCCAGGACGGTGTATTCTGGGACAGTTTAGCCCGGGGACGGTGTATTCTGGGACGGTGTAGCCCAGGACGGTGTGGCCTGGGACAGTTTAGCCTGGGACGGTGTATTCTGGGACGGTTTAGTCCGGGACGGTGTATTCTGGGACGGTTTAGCCCAGGACGGTGTATTCTGGGACGATGTAGCCCGGGACGGTGTAGCCTGGGAAGGTGTAGCCTGGGACGGTGTAGCCCGGCCGTTAGAGGACTTTGGCGGCCATAAAAGGACTGAAACTCTGACGAGGAGGATGTCTATCTCTGTAGCTCAACAACCGTTGGACAGAAGCCGCTCGCAGGAGACGCCAAACGTCTTCAAACTAGGGTTGTGCCGATGGACGATATCAGCGTCCATTGTGATGGGTGACTGACATCCCGATGGAGAGACACCATCGTGATGCTACGCCCCCGCCACGTTGCGAGTGGACCCCATAAACCAAAATATCTTGATGGGATCAATGGTCGGATTAGAATCCAACCGTGTAGATGGGCCCAGAAAAATGTTTTCAGAATCTAAAAACGTTCACTAAGGTCACACTTTCAGTCAGAATAAATCATTCGCACATGCGCAGTAGGGTTTGTTAACCGGAAGGATATAAATTCCGCCGAGCGGCTTTTTTTTTTAACTTTATTGAATGTAACAATTCAATACAAAACTATGTTAAACAGCGCCGAGCGGCTATATATATTGACATGTCAGCTCGGTAAAATACGAGACGATCTTCTAAACGTGCTTTTAATAATGTTACGGTTATTATGAAACACCTGTTCGCTCATCATTTGAATTTTAATCCGTGTGGTCAGTGCTTTTTCTGAACGGAGCCAGGATTAGCAGTATGCTAACACGGGCTAACAACTTTAGCTTTGGGTGGCGCTCCACGTAAACGTGTAACAATAACATCAGCCTTTATTTAGTCGGGACACGACTGGAAACACAAATCCATGTGATTGTTTGAATGTTTTCTAAGGACTGAGCGACATTTCTGCTTTGAAGCTCAAACCGCTGTGTGTGTCTGCTGACGATCCGAGCTGTGCTCAGACACTCACTTTAGACCCGGTTCTGAGTTTCGTAGCTTGTACCCCTAGAGCTGCGGGACGGATCACAGTCTTAAATCTCCCACACATACCGCTCATGTACCCCCCCCCCCTTCCCATCAAACACAAAGCTGTAAATCCGCACTCCGCCGGTCCACTCCGCTAATTAAGTGCGGGAGCGGACTACTTATTTTCTATTTTGTTTGTTACTTTTTTTGTTAAAGTCACTTCCCTCAGTTTATACTGGATAATCGTGGATTAGTCATTAGTTGGGAAATAAAATGAAAAAAGCAAAATAACGAATAGCAGTTATATAAGAACGAAGAATGTAAAAATAGCCCCCCCCCCACGATGTCATCGTCCATCACGATGGTTGACAGCAAACATCGTCAACGGCCAATTTAGGGGACATCGCCCAACCCTACTTCAAACTACAAACTTTGTCCAATAAAATCACACAGGTTTAAAGATTTGGCTAAAAACGACATAATCTGAATTAAAAGACCTCTGGGAACAGATCAGAGGAGAATCAAAGCGGGACTTTAAATCTAAAAAAGAGACAACAAGCGTTTAGAAACCACCGAATCCGTCCTGCTGCCGTGTATAAGGATTTATTCTCCTTGTTTGGTGAAAAGCTTTTATTGTGAAAAGTTGTAACGGTTGGTTTGGTGGTTTCTGGGTCTGACGTTTCGGGCGGCGCCGTACCTGAACCAGAATGCGAGGCCGCTGGGGGGAGGGGAACGGGACGTTGTGCATGAAGCTGGAGATGTGTCTGTGGAGAAAGAGGAGGAAAGGTCAAAGAAGGGGGAGATCAAAGGTGGAGAAAGTTAAAGGTGGAGAAGGTCAAAGGTGGAGATGGTCAAAGGTGGAGAAGGTTAAAGGTGGAAAGGTCAAAGGAGGAGAAGGTTAAAGGTGGAGAAGGTTAAAGGTGGAGAAGGTCAAAAGTTTAGAAGGTCAAAGGTGGAGAAGGTTAAAAGTGGAGAAGGTTAAAGGTGGAAAGGTCAAAGGAGGAGAAGGTCAAAGGTGAAGAAGGTTAAAGGTTTAGAAGGTTAAAGGTGGAGAAGGTCAAAGGTGGAGAAGGTTAAAGGTGGAAAGGTCAAAGGAGGAGAAGGTCAAAGGTGGAGATGGTCAAAGGTGGAGAAGGTTAAAGGTTTAGAAGGTTAAAGGTGGAGAAGGTCAAAGGTGGAGAAGGTCAAAGGAGGAGAAGGTTAAAGGTGGAGAAGGTCAAAGGTGGAAAAGGTCAAAGGTGGAGAAGGTCAAAGGTGGAGAAGGTTAAAGGTGTAGATCAAAAGTGGAAAACATCACGTTTGTGCACTTACTTCTCCAGCGGCAGGACGTGCGGTCCAGAGATGGAGTATCTGTAGATGAAGGTCAGAAACTTCTGGAAGACGGTGAAGAAGGGCCAGTGGGAGAGGACGCAGATGCTCTTCTTCCCGTGGACGCTGCGGCTGCCGATGGGCCGCCGGTCCACCACGCTGAGCAGGCCCAGCCGGACGCTCTGTCGCTCCGACAGCAGCTCCCTGGAGAACGACTCATAGAACTGGAGGGCGGCGCCATAAACCTGCAGAGGGAGAGAGGAGGTGTCCTGAAGTTAGTCTGCTCCCCACAGGAGGAGACCCATGCAGGATAGGGGAGAGAAGGAGGAGAACAGAGGAGGACACTGGAGAACAGACGGATTAGCCCCGCCCACCTTGTCCCCGCAGGCGGAGGTCAGAACAAAGGTGGAGAAGACGGGCAGCTGGTACTTGGTGTTCAGCGGCCAGCTCTCCACAGACACCCCCATGGGCAGACAGAAGACGGGCACGGATTCGGGCAGGGGGAAGGCCTCCAGGTCCTCCTGCGGGTAGCGGCTGATCAGACCTGCAGCACAGAGGTCACGTTGGAAGCGGCTCCAGCTCAGGTGAGTCTGACAGAGACCAGGTACGCACCGGCCTCGAACAGCAGCGCGTTGGCTTTGGCCATCGCTCTCTTGAAGCACAGGAACAGAGCCGGACCCCACTGTAGACACACAACCGCACCTGTTAACAAGCTCCTCCCCCTCCCCCAAAGGGCCAGCCGCTCCTCACCATGCCCGTGTTCAGGTTCTTGTTGACCCGGCAGAAGGTGTGCGGCGCCACCTCTCCTTTGCTGGGCAGCAGCAGCGCGATGTCAGTGACACCCAGCGTGTGCAGGCCCTGGGAGTCCGTGGCCCGCGGGTACGTCACGAAGACCCGGTGGGCCGTGGGGGCGCCGCCCGAGCTCAGGCTGGCAGAGCGGCTGTAGGGCGTGGTCTCGATGACGTACCAGTTTGTCTTCAGCTGGTCCTTCCCCTCATACAGAACCCTGCCGGGAGAAACCAACGCTCTGTGGTCATTGGTTAGAGGGGCTTACCAAGAAAACCATCCCAACTGCCCCCCATGCCATAAACCCAACCCAATTGAAACAATCCAGCCCAATAAACCCAACCCCACCCCATTAAACAGTCCATAGAAACCTCCAACCAGAACCAGAGGGGAGGTCTCACCCAAGGTCCACGATAGGCGGCTTGTCCCACCCCCGGCGGTAGCACAGGTACAGGTGGGGGTTGTTCAGGAGGCCGGCGCTCAGCTCAGCAGAGTGACCCCCCAGGGTCTTCTCGATGCAGGTGAAGCCCTCGGGCACCTCCCCCAAACCCCGGGAGATCACCACCAGGTCCGTCACCGGCTCTGCGGCTCGTGCCGCCGGCGAAGATGACGCAGATGACGAAGACGAGCTCCGCCATCTCATCCAGAGGCTCATGCCCCCGTGGGGTCAAGTCCTGCCACAACGAAGTAGTCCACCAGCTGGGGGCATTTCTCCTCGGCCATGCCTGCACTGTGGAGGGGAGAGGGGGGGTTTCTGAGGTCACATGACCAAACATTGACGCAGAGAAACAACAGAGAGGATAGAGATCCTCCACACAGGGGGAACTCATGAGTACTACTGGCACCACTGAGTACTACTGAATACTGCCGAGTACTAATGAATAGTACTGAGTATTACTGAATACTACTGACTGTTACCGAGTACTACTGGGTTCTAATGACTTCCATTTGATCTGTTTGTCATGAAACAGGGATGGCAGTGTGTTTTGTTTGTGTTCCTTTGTTTTATTTTAAACATTTGAAAACTTTTGAAGCTTTTTAATATCTTAGAAGAAACTCGAACATATCGCCACAAGCTGGGCATTTTATACATTATTTGACAGATTTTGTGGATTCTAAGTGCTTTTAAATCGTGATTTCAGTACTCTCCCTGAAGCTAGCTCAGCCTCCTGAGCCAACCTGAGACCCAGCAGAGGAGCTAACTGGCCTGGAGCCAGATTGTGCAAAATGGTTTAAATTTATGCTGTTTTGTCCCTTCTGGATCTATTACTGGAATATTGGGTGCAGAAACCCCACAAATCCTGTGACAAAACAACTCTGCTTTAATCTGCAGAAACTCAAAGTAACAACCAATTCAGTTAGACCTGGATATAATTGTGCCACCACTTCTACCCCGAGATCTACCAGAACTACCAGAGATCTACCAGAACTACCAGAGATCTACCAGAACTGCTAAAGATCTGCCAGAACTACCAACAATCTACCAGAACTGCCAGAGATCTACCAGAACTACCAGAGATCTACCAAAACTACCAGAGTTTTACCAAAACTACCATAGATCTACCAAAACTACCAGAGTTTTACCGAAACTAGCAGAGATCTACCAAAACTAGCAGAGATCTACCAGAACTACCAGGGATCTACCGAAACTACCAGAGTTTTACCAAAACTACCATAGATCTACCAAAACTACCAGAGTTTTACCAAAACTACCAGAGATCTACCAAAACTACACGAGATCTACCAGAACTACCAGAGATCTACCAGAACTGCTAAAGATCTGCCAGAACTACCAGAGATCTACCAGAACTACCAGAGTTTTACCAAAACTACCGGAGATCTACCAAAACTACTAGAGATCTACCAAAACTACCAGAGATCTACCAGAACTTCCAGAGAACTACCAGAGATCTAACAAAACTACCAGAGTTTTACCAAACTACCCGAGATCTAAAAAAACTACCAGAGATCTACCAGAACTGCCAGAGATCTACCAGAACTACCAGAGATCTACCAGAACTGCTAAAGATCTGCCAGAACTACCAACAATCTACCAGAACTACTAAAGATCTGCCAGAACTACCAGAGATCTACCAGAACTACCAGAGTTTTACCAAAACTACCAGAGATCTACCAAAACTAGCAGAGATCTACCAGAACTACTAGGATCTACCAAACTACCAGAGTTTTGTACTAAAGCTACACCAGACATCTACACAGAAATACCAGAGATCTACCACAACTACCAGAGTTTTACCAAAACTACCAGAGATCTACCAGAACTACCAGAGATCTACCAGAACTACTTAAGATCTGCCAGAACTACCAGAGATCTACCAAACTACTTCAGAGTTTTACTAAAACTACCAGAGATCTACCAAACTAACAGAGATCTACTAAACTACCAGAGTTTTACCAAAACTACCAGAGATCTACCAAACTACCAGAGATCTACCAGAACTACCAGATATCTACCAAAGTCTTGTTATGGCTTCAACATATCGGCACAGTGAATCAAAATGACATTTTTGTTTATTTGACTTATTCCAGGTCCTGAGGTCAGAACCGGTCTGTTAAGGATTTTAGTTCATCACGATTTCAAGACTTGATCAACAAATCAATGAAGACGAAGCATATTTCAAATGTTTTGCAACTAACTAGAACTAAAAATCCTTTTCAGTGTGGTCTATCGTAGCTCCTCCATCTGCACCAAACACTCTTTAGGTTTTGTTTAAATATCTCGTGTCCAAATGATGTCATACCAAGCTTCTAATGGCTGCGGGTCTGAACTGGGTCTGGTTCTGATGAGCTCAAATCTTCATCGTCTAACCGGGCTAGTTCAGGTAGGGCTCGGGTCATCCGAGTATCCGAGAAACCCCAAAAGTCTCCTTTGATTGATTAGCTTTGAACAAATGAGCCCCACAGGTTTGGGGGTCCTTTGTAAAGACCTAAGTGATCACTGTGGTACTGCTGTGTGTAGAAATACCTCAACTTAACCCAGGATAGTTTGAAAAAGTAATGAGATGTTCTTCAAGGGAAAACAGAAAAATGGGTCCATATTGTAAATAAAGGAATATATCTTGGTTAAATAAAGGCTATATATTATTTATATATATATTTATAAATATATATAGAATTATTTACTCGGGACTACTGAATACTACTGAATATTTACAGTACTACTAAATTCTACTTAATACAACTGAGTACTACTGAGTTCTACTGAAAAATACTTGGTATTACTGAGTTCCAAATAGTATGGAGTATTATTGAGTTCTATACAATATTGTTGAGTATTACTGTGTGTTCTACTAAGTACTTCTAAAGGCTTCTAAAAAGTACTACTGTACTAGTAGTATTACATATTTGGTGATGCTCAGTAGTACTCTGTAGAACGGGTATTACTAAGTATAGCCAATTCCACTTAATTTTACTGAATTCTAATGAATTATACTAAATACTTGTGAATTCCACTGAGTAGTACTATGTACTCAGAATTACTGAAAACTATTACGTTCAACTGAAAGCTAGCAAATTCCACAGTTTTACTGAGTACTACTTAATTCTGCTGAGTACTACTGAGTACTACTTAATTCTGCTGAGTACTACCGAGTACTGCTGACTACTACTTAATTCTGCTAAGTACTACCGAGTTCTCCTGAGTACTAATTAATTCTGCTGAGTACTACAAAGTACTGCTGACTACTACTTAATTCTGCTTAGTACTACTGAGTACTGCTGAGTACTACTTAATTCTGCTGACTACTACTTACTTCTGCTAAGTACTACTGAGTACTGCTGAGTAATAATTAATTGTGCTGGGTACTACTGAGTACTGCTAAGTACTGCTGAGTACTACTGAGTACTGCTGAGTACTACTTAATTCTGCTGGGTACTACTGAGTACTGCTGAGTACTACTGAGTACTGCTGAGTACTACTGAGTACTGCTGAGTACTACTGAGTACTACTGAGTACTGCTGAGTACTACTGAGTAATGCTGAATACTACTGAGTACTGCTGAGTACTACTGAGTACTGCTGAGTACTGCTGAGTACTACTGAGTACTGCTGAGTACTGCTGAGTACTGCTGAGTACTACTGAGTACTGCTGAGTACTACTGAGTACTACTGAGTACTGCTGAGTACTACTGAGTAATGCTGAATACTACTGAGTACTAATGAGTACTGCTGAGTACTACTGAGTACTGCTGAGTACTGCTGAGTACTGCTGAGTACTACTGAGTACTACTGAGTACTGCTGAGTACTACTGAGTACTGCTGAGTACTACTTAATTCTGCTGGGTACTACTGAGTACTGCTGAGTACTACTGAGTACTACTGAGTACTCCTGAGTACTGCTGAGTACTACTGAGTACTACTGAGTACTGCTGAGTACTACTGAGTACTACTGAGTACTCCTGAGTACTGCTGAGTACTACTGAGTACTACTGAGTACTGCTGAGTACTACTCCTGTTTATGTCATTCTTTACTACGACAGAAGAAAATGAAGGTCTCTCTCTCTCTCTCTCTCTCACGTCACTCGACCTCATATTTCTGAACTGGCTTTCTGCGGCCTAACTCCGCCCACTGCCCACGGTTCCCACGGCAACATCATCTCCACCTTCTGCTTCACCTGTGCTGCTCTCTGGCAGACGCAGTTACTCAGCTCCGCCCCTAAAGGCGTTCCTGACGGCGTGGCTGGTCCGCGTGTTGAAGGTGAGCGCTCACCTCAGATGTCGTCTGCGTCAGCCGATCCGCCGCGTCGGCATTATTTCCTTCCTTCTCTGGAAACCGGAGCGAGGACAGCGGCGCTCCCCTGCCAACCACAGCGACAGATGTCAGGAAACAGGAAGCACCGCAGCGAGAGGGTCAAAGGTCAGCCGACACACAGGAAGTGGCTGCCAGCCTGCTTCCTCTCCGCTGTGACTCCCTGGTGACAGAGCGGCGAGCGGCAGTACGCTCACCTCTGCTTCAGAACCACCAGAACCAACCCCCCCCCCGTAAGCTCTCTGAGAAGACAGCGACCCACCAAAGATCCGCAGGAGCTTCTCTGAACCCAGAGAACCAGAACCAAACCCAAAACCGTCAGGAACGAATCAGCCCGGTCCAAACGCTCATCAATCTCCGAGCAGCTTCCTGGAAACAGCTTCACGGACGGCGGGAAACCCGCAGCGCCGCCGTGTGGGCGTGAACAGGACAGCAGGAACCCAGACTGGTCCGGCTTTGGACTCATGTTCACCGTTCGGTTCTGGTTCTGATGAGGACAGCCTGAAACCAGCCAGAGGGATGAAGAGGAGAAGTGATGAAGAGGAGTGACTCCATGACGCAGACCTTCAGGTCTTTTGTGGAGAACCACCCCCCCCTCCCCCACCTCCTAAACAGGAAGCAGCTGATTTCATCAAACTGACTTCCTGTTCAACAGCAACCATGAAACAGTGGAACCACGCCCCCACCCTCAGAGAAGGTCACTCTGTGTCACCGCAGCCGCAGCCGCAGCCGCAGCCGCAGCAGAACGTAGACATGCAGCCCAGAACCAAACCCAGGACAAACTAGAGGACCACAAACGTTCTAGCAGTTCTGAACAAGTTCTAAGCAGAACGCAGGGGTCAGGAGGAAGAACAGCATCTGGACCCGTCGCTCCTCCCTTTGGTTCTCCTCCTCTCTGTGGAGGTCCGTCAGCTGAAGTGCAGGAGCACAGAACCTCAGGGTTCTCCAAAGCTGTGACATGGTTCTGCTAAAACCGAGGAACCAGAAAGTCAGAACTATGATGTTCTGACGGTACCGGTCTGTAGAACCATTCATCTGTGTTCTGAAGAAAGGTGGAGCATCCTCCTCCTCCTCCTCCGGACCCTTTCAGGTAACGCTCCACAACTCACAGCCGTTTCCATGGCAACAGCTGTCAATCTGACGGCTACGCTCAGATGTAGAGACAGAAGAAAACAGGAAAAGCAGAGAGGAAGCGGAAAGTCGGCTCAAAGCGGCATCTTCACCAGAACCAGAACCACTGTCAACAGGAGCGCCTGCATCAGAACCAGAACCCTCATGTCTGACGTTCACGCCGCCTCATGGTTCTGAACGAAGCCAACAGGCGTGGAGACCAGAACGTTTCTCCAGGATCCAGCAGAACCTGCCGATCTTCCAACATCTGTAGATCTTCTATCCACAGCAGAGCCGGGCTCGGATCATTGTTCTGTTCTGACCCATTTCTGTCTTATTAGAGAACCTGTAGTTAGTGATTCTCCAGAACCTTCAGCTGTGAGGAGAACACTTGCTTAGCAAAGTTCTGCAGAGAGACTGTCCAAGGCTTGAAGCTGCAGCTTTAGAACCAGCAAAGAGAGTTCTGACCGGTTCTGAGCTTTAGGCTTTTAAGTGGTCCAGTCTTACCTGCGGCTGACAGAACTTCTGACCGCGATGGACGGAACCAGGATCCCAGAAAACAGCGTTCAGCAGGAACCTAGATTCCTGTCCTCTGAGGAGACATCCCTGCTGACCGAGCCGCTCCGGGTTCCACAGAACCTCTGAGGGCTCTTTGTCTCTGGACGTCATGGCAACAGGCCAGTGACATCACTGCATGACATGACATCACTGACGTCCATCGCACAGGTTCTGGGGCAGACTGGAACATGGAACTGGTTCTGGTTCTGAACTGGTTAGAAATATCTGAAGCCTAAAAGATCAACGTAGCCTGAGGCCCGCGTGGTCATGTGACGTCACTGTGTCGCCCATCCCCCACAGCGCCCCTGCAGCATCACACACCTGTAGAAACGGCAGCTACCTGTGTAACCATAGCATGGAAAAGTTCCCGTTCAGCTTCATACCTGCTGACTGACTGACGGCGTGGAAAACCCCACCTGTCTGCAGTGGGCGGGGCTTCCGGAACCCCAAGACCACCAGAGAAGGGCAGCTGCTGCGAAGAGACACAAGCACACAGGCCGTGCTCCTGCAAACAGCTGACAGGAAGTGTGTGAAAGGTCAGAGGTCAGAGGTCCCACAGATTCATCCGCTGCTGAAAGTAGTCCCAGTGAAATGCGAGCCTCAGACGGCCGTCCTCCCTCAGTGACACGCCACACGTGTGTGCAGGGGGGGTCCTCCTGTGTACCAGTGCTGAGTACCCCCCCCAACCAAAAAAAGAGGGGGGGACTCAGACTGGACCAGCAAAGGCAGCCCTGCTGTCACCATTCCCAGTGCATGCTGGGAAACAGGAGGTTTTAGCTACGAAGCTAACGTCCATCTGCAGAACCCGGCATGCTGACGCACCAGAACCGCAGAAGAACCAACTACCTTCTCAAAATGCTGCAGGTCCCTCATAAAGATTCTGGTGATTTGGGTTCTGTTTGGGTTGACTTTCTGACAGAATTTGGACCAAATAAGGTTCTGACTGTTTCCACAGGGAACCTTGTATGGTGGGGTTCTGGGAGAACCAGAACCCAAACCACAGCTTCAGGAAACACCTCTAAGGAAGCCTCACCTTCCCCTCAACGGGCTACCTTAACTCCGCCTCCTGAAAGACGTTACCATGGAAACCGGTCCAACTGCAGATCCAGAATGAAACCAGCAATAGAGTCCCATCAGTTCACACACACCTGATGACGTCACACGAAGCTAACGCAGGCCCGAACAGCAGCGGGACCCCTTCCATTACCGGACAGGGCTCTGTGACCCGCAGTCTACACACAGAACCAGAACCGGAGGGCGGAGTCTCCGGTTCTGTTCAATATGCGGCGCTGTTGGTGTTTAACAGTCCAGATTCTAAGCAGAACCTGTTCCTGCTCGGGTTTCATTCCCAGTCCGGTATATGTCCCGAGTGGACCGACGCCGCGTCAGAACTAAAAAAAAAATAATGTTCGGAGTTGGGGTTCGGTTCTACCACCCAGAGTGGAGCTGCATTTGTCCGATTATGGGTGCACCGACGTCTCTGCAAGCCGAGCCGGAAGTCTACTCTGCACGCGCTCACGACGGTACCCACGGTTCTGACCTGGTTCGTTCCGCGCGCCTTGAAGCTTCATGGTCACGGAACCTCCATGTTTGCCGCGAGCTCCAGCTGGCGCAGCGCGAGACGATGCGAGTGCAACAACGCTGCGGGCCGTTTCCGCTTTACTTCAAAATAAAAGCAGCTTGGCGGAAGTTTTGTCACCCAGTTTGATCAAACGCAGTAAACAACAGAGACAGAAAATGAAGTAAATATAAGTTTTAAAAATGAACCTAATAGTAAATTGACGTGGTCTGACGGTCTCTTAGAGTCCGTGAATGCACCACACAACGCAGTAATGAGGCGTTTAGGTTCCAAAGGTTTTAATATGTAAAAAAAATCTCCTCTCCTCTGTCGCCTGTAAAAACATTTCTTCTTCAAAAGGACGAAAAAGTTTCCTACAAAAATTTTACTGATCATGAGAGAAATCCAGACGTGTCCAAGTCTGGCGCCCCCTGCTGGACAGTGGAGACAGAAAACACCATCTGATGCACGAAAACCCGTTTAAAATGATTCTGTTTCTTTTCTGCTTTTGTTTGCAATTTTATTTTCCTTTAGTCATGAAAGGTTTTATTCAACACGTTTATTTCAAAGCCCTTCAGGCAACTTTTGTTATCATCCATTAAACTGTAAATACTGAATTCAAAATGAAATTCTTACCTGAAAGAAAAGTGTTTGGACGCAGAGCTGAACGGAAGCTTCTGCAGCAGCAGAAATGCTCACAGCACACTTTCCTTCAAAATAAAAGTCAACGTTGGGTTTGTCGTCTGGTGAGGGTTTGAATGCTCCAGACAGCAGCGATGCGTTCAGGTTTCACAGGTTTATTTTGTGTAAAATATTGTGGAGATACAGTCTCTTTAAAAATCTCTTCGGCGGCTGCAGAAGCAGCTCAGCTTTAAAAACACGAATATGTACAACTTTCTGCACATTCCCTGGTTATCACACGAACATCCGGACAAAAACAAAACTTACGGTCATTTTTTAAGGTTCAGTTTTCTTAGAACAAATAAACAACGGACATTAATATTGTGACAACTTATTATACATCAATAAAAAATATGAAAAATAAGAAATATGGCCTTTAAGTGATCCCTAACGTGTGCACGCACAGCATCTCCCCCTACAGGCAAAGTCTGGAACTGCACACCAGCTTACAACAGGCTTGATGGGTAACAGCAGCAACATGACACGCACACGCGCGCGCACACACACACTCACACACATACACACAGTAGAGAGGGCAAGATCAGAGTGCATTGTGGGGTTTTGAAGAGAAAAGGTGCGTTCACTGACATCTGTTTGTTCTTGATCAGCCGATCAGTTTGTGATGGAATTTTTTCTGAACTCAGGAGGATGGAAACAGGAAATGTTCAAGCGGCGTACAGAGGAGCAGCCCTGCAGGGGGCGCCGTTCCCGTCTCCCCGCTCCCTTTAAACACTAGGCTTCATTGAAACGGGCCTGTCTGGTTCTGGTGCTGCTCAGAGAGGCTGCAGGATCCCCACCGACCTGCGGGGGGCAGCAGTCGCCGGTTCCGTTTGGTGTTGGGCTGAACCGATAAACCCAGAACCAGGGAGAACCTGGATTGGTTGGTTTGATTCTGGTCTGAATTGGGGTTTTTCCTGCAGAAGAATCCAAAAGGCTGAAGAACCTCAGGCGACCTGAGCAGGAAGCTGTCAATCACGTAGATGGGTGGAGTTTCAGGTTGGCCCAATCTTCAAAGTTTAGAGACGAAACCATCATGATACTTCAGACAGCTGCGCCTTTTCCCAACAGAACCTCCAGAACCAACAGAACCAATCATCTTGTCAGGAGAAACTGAAAGTTTAGATCAAAGCTTCTAATCTGTTTGAATGTATGCAACCTGAGTGGGCGGGGCTTAAACAGGGATTGGATGGTTGTACGAGTGTCTCATGTGGTCAGAGCTGCGCCGCCGTGAGGGAAAGACTCCGCCCACCTTGTAGTGGGCACATTCAGACTCAGATTTGATGACACCTGTGAATGTTTCTTTGTTGCCAATGGTGTGGATGGGAATGACTGCCAAGCAGGGGGCGTGGCTTCAGTGCGCCGCTCTCTGCAGGTCAAAGGACACGGAACGGTTCCAGCCCAGAGTTCATTTCTGCATAAAACCGAGTCCACAGGTTGGTGCAGCTCTTTAGGCTGAGCTCCGCCGCAATGGCACTTCCTGCAGGAGCCAGCGGGGGGCGGCGTTCTCCCGCCTCCTCGCCGTAAAGCTTTCCCTCCGTTTGCTGCATATAAGAATAAAGGCGGGGAATCACAGTGGGAAACAAGCCTGGCTTTAGGGATGGCTGACTTCCTGTTTCTGATGCAGCAGAGCGAGGCCCCGCCCCCTGGGGCGGAGCCATGAGAGGCTAGGTGCAACATGCATAAAGCTGGAGAAGCTCCTAAAAGCACTGCTGGTTTCTGTGAAGCAGACGTCGTAAAAGCAGACGCAGACAGACAAGCATCCGGCATCGCTGGATTCAAGCGTTATCAGAGCATTCAGCCTCAGAAGGAGAAGCTCCGCCCCTCCAGTCCATCGGACAGGTCCTCTGCAGATGGGGGGGGGCTTGGCGCTCTCTCTCTTTCGTACAGGCGGGTTGGTTGATCCTCGTGGAGCTCCCGGCGCGCCTGTGGCGTCACTTGAGCCGGTCGGAGCGGAACGAGTCCTCCACGGCGGGGTCGGCGAGCATCAGGTCGCTCTCCAGCATGTCCAGAGTCAGCGGGTCCATCCGGAGCTGCTCGTCCAAAGAGAAGGAGTCGATCTCGAAGCCGGGAACGTTGGACAGCGCGCTGGCGATCTCCTTAGACAGACCGGTGGGAGAGTCTCCTGCAGGAGGGGGCAACGTCAGAAGCAGAATTTGGTCTGTGGACCTGCTGAGCGGTTGGTTCGGTTCTGCTCTGCAGTTTTCTGTAGCTGCAGAACACAGAACGGCAGCTCAGGCCGGGTTCTGATCTGACACGGACCTGTGAGGATGATGTTGGGCACGTTGTGCCGTCCCTCGCCGCAGCTGTAGTTCTGGTTCTGGTTGTTGAGCAGCTGCTGGTTCCCGGAGTCCTGCTGCTCCAGCGCCCCCTGGCTGTTGGAGGACAGCTGGTTCTTGTCGCAGCTCAGGCCGCCGTGGTGCAGGGACAGCCCGTCCCCCTGGTGCTCTGCTAAGAACTGGACCAGAGGTCAGACCGGGTCCTACCTGAAGCTGCAGACGGATGCAGGGCGGAGCCACACTCACCTGTTGACGGGACTTGCTGATCTGCAGGCTCAGGTACGGGTCGTCCATCAGGGAGCTGAACAGGGCGTCCTGAAACATGAAACCGACTCAGACGCCACCAGCAGAGGGAGCTCGCCGCTCCAGCAGTCAACCATTTTAAAAACGGACCTCTAGAAAGGAAAGGTTTGGGACAGAACCGCTCTGCCAGAACTGTGTTCTTCAAGCAGACGTCAAAGGTTTTTCCAACACCTTTCTCTGGCTGAAACCTCTAACTGGGTCGTGCTGAAGAACGGAATTCTGGGAGAACGTGACCCATTTGGTGGCCAGAACCTTCTTCAACATATAAAGCTGTGCTTTTTGGACTTCAGCGGTCCAGTTCTGTCCGACCCGGTCAGCTGCAGGAGCTGTGTGTGTGCTGTGCTCACATTGTACAGGTCGGTGGCCTCGCCGCCCTGCTGATACTGTGGCTCCGCCTCTGGCTTGAGGGGGCCCACAGAGGGGGAGGGGGTCTGAACGCATGGGTCCAGCATGCTCTCCGCCTTGACTTGTGATCCCAAGGCCGCCTGGTTCTGCAACGAGACGCAGGGATCAGAACCGCTTTGTTGACCCCAGAATCTGAAGCGGCTCAAGCGTACCCCTCCAAAGTGCTGCAGGTGCTGGTTGCGAAAGTTCTGAAGGTTCTGGACCTGCTGCGCGCCAGGCCGGGGATGGTGGAGGCGGTGCAGATGCTGCTGGTGGTGCTGACCCATTTGGGGCGGCTGCTGGGGCGGCGACAGACCCGAGTGCTGCTGGTGGGACTGGCTGAGCGGGTACGGGGGGAGGGACTGATCCAGAAGGAATTTGCTGGTGTCCAACGGAACGCCCTGTGGGGGGGGGGGTAAGTAAAGGAACTAAACAAACCGGGTACCGGACAGCGGAAGAAAAAAACCTTTCAAAGTAAAACTAGCAAATGTTTTTAAATAAGACGGAGGCTCATTTCACTGAAATGAGCTCAGGTGGAAACATAACTTAGAGGCAGCAGCACTGGCCACAGAGGGGGCGGGGCCTCCTGCAGCTTGAATTGAGTTTGAGCTTATAAATAAAGTTGGGTTGAACAGAGGTTACTGTGATGTCATCATCCATGACCCAATGCCAGCTCCCTCCCCATGTTAGTTCTGAACCTCACCTGGGGAGGGCGTGTCTCACCTGTGTGATGGATGACAGCGTGGGGGACATGATGGGGGAGAACTGCTTGGAATGATGCCTCCGTGACTCCGCCCCCATTGGCAGGATCAGTGGGGACAGCTGGGCTCGTCTCCGTGGTGATGAGCTGTGGGATGTCTGAGAGAAGGAGGAGCCTGTCCCAGACCCGCCCACCCCGCCGCTGTAGGTGGGGTTGCTGCCAGACGCCGACTGGAGGGAGGAGTTACTGAGAGATGAATGCAACGATTGGCTGCTGAGGGAGGATGGCAGGGAGGGGGAGGAGCTAAGAGATGATTGCAGTGAAGGGTTGCTGAGCGATGAGTGCAGAGAGGCGGAGCTCAGGGAGTTGGAAAAAGAGTGGCTGCTGAGAGACGCCTGGATGTTGGGGTTGCTTAGCGACGACTGGAGGGAGGGGTTACTGGGCGAGCTCTGCAGGGACGACAGAAGCCCTGAGGGGGGAGAAGAAGAGGCCATGAGACCTGCACGACTCTCCTGCCCCCCTGCTCAGGGACGGGCAGGTCTGATGACACAATCACTGGTCCAAGGCCTTCAGTGAGGAGTTTCTTTTAGTGATTCCTTCATCTTCTTCAGATACTGCGCCCCCCCTTATAAGCCTGGCTTCCCGGTCAGACCCCCCCCATACGTACCCGATGCGGCGTGGTGGAAGCTGCCGTTGCCTCCTGGAGCATTGGCGGCATTGATGCCCAGCTGGGTGAGGGTGGAGGCCAGGTTCCCCGTGCTGCTGCCCCCGCTCAGAGAGGAGGTCCCCGGGAAGCCGGGCTCGTCCAGGTCCAGCGGCGTGGGGAGGGGGGAGGGGAAGTGGAGGCTGGACAGGTCGGGCAGCGAGCCGCCGGTGTTCAGGGCGGACGGGAGGCTGTGAGACGGCGTGGCGGGCTGCTCCGGAGACGTGAAGACACTGAAGCACAGCAGCCATGAGGAACAGGAGACTCGGCACCGTCCGGACCGCAGAGTCCACACTTACTTGATGCCGGGGACTTCACAGGACTTGGGTCGAGACGACAGCAACGACAGCTGAGACGGAAGAAAAAGATTTTAAAAAGAGACCTGCGTTTGGACGTGGAGACATTTACTGACAGCTGGACTGACAGCTTGTTGGGCGTCCCCAAAACACTTAAAGCTCTAACCTACAAGGCAAGGCAGGTTTATTTGTGTAGCACAATTCTACACAAAGTAATTCAAGGTGCTTCACAAAACAGAAAAATGCATTAAAATCACAATACATCATAGAAATAATCAACGTAAAATTTACTTTAAAAGAAAAGATAAAATCTGAAAATTGATTCAAAAATAAAGGAAAGAAAAGTGCAGATAGGACCTTTCAGTCATATACACGGCTAAACAGAAATGTTTTCAGTCTAGATTTGAACATGAACACAGAAGAGGCCTGTCTTACGCCTTCAGGGAGGCTGTTCCAGATTTTAGCTGCAGAATATTGAAACGCTGATTCCCCTTGTTTAGTTCTGACTCTGGGAATCAACAGGAGGCCGGCCCCTGAGGTCCTCAGAGTACGAGATGGTTCATATGGCACTAACATGTCAGAGATGGACTTTGGTGCGTGGCCATGGAGAGACTTGTACACAAGTAGAGCTGCTTTGAAGTCTATTCTTTGAGGTACAGGGAGCCAGTGCAGAGACCTGAGCACAGGACTAATGTGATCATACTTCCTGGTTCTGGTCAGGACTCCAGCAGCAGCATTCTGGATGTACTGAAGCTGTTTTACAGCTGGTTTGGAGAGGCCGGTGAGCAGGCCGTTACAGTAGTCTAACCTACTGGAGACAAATGCATGAAGAAGTATCTCCAGGTCTGGCTGTGACACTATGTTTTTGATTTTGGCAATGTTTTTCAGATGGTAAAATGCCGCTGATGTTACTGACTTGATATGGCTGTTAAAGTTAAAGGTCAGAGTCCATGATTACCCCTAGATTTCTGACTTGATTTGAGGGTTTAAGAGACAGAGAATGAAGGTAGCTACTGACTCTTTCTCTTTGTTTCTGTGGGCCAAAAATAATAACTTCGGTCTTGTTTGAGTTTAGCTGGAGAAAGTTGTTCTGCATCCACGCACTGATCTGTTGGATGCAGTGGCTGAGTGAATCCACCGGCCCATATTCACCTGTTGTCAGTGACACATAGATCTGAGTATCATCTGCATAGTTGTGATAAGATATGTTATTACTGCGTATTAACTGCCCTAGTGGCAGCATGTAGAGGTTGAACAGAAGGGGTCCCAGGATCGATCCCTGGGGCACACCACAAGTCAAGGCCATGTAATCTGAGACACAACTCCCAATTTCAACCAAATATTTCCTGTCTTCTAGATAAGACTTGAGCCAACTTAGGGCAGATCCAGAGATGCCAACCCAGTCTTGGAGTCTGTGCAAAAGGATCCCATGATCAACAGTATCAAAGGCAGCACTCAGGTCTAGCAGGATTAAGACAGAGACTTTTCCATCATCAGTGTTCAGGCGGATGTCGTTGGTTACCTTGATAAGAGCAGTTTCTGTGCTATGATGGGGTCTAAAACCTGACTGGGAAACATCAAATGAATTGTTTAATAAGAGAAAATCAGTGAGCTGTTGGTAGACAACTTTTTCAAGGACTTTTCCTAAAAATGGCAGATTAGAGATAGGTCTGTAATTATTCAGTACAGTGGGATCAAGACTGCTCTTTTTCAGGAGGGGTTTAATGACTGCAGTTTTTAAGGAAATATTCCAGATTGAAGAGACATGTTAACTATTTGAGTAATTGATGGCAACACACTGTTCAGGACAGACTTTAGAAATCTAGTGGGTAACACATCAAGGCAGCATGTAGACGAGCTCAGACGGGTGATGGTCTCTTGGACAGTTTGGTCAGTGACAGGTACAAAGTGAGTCAGCTTAGAGTGAGTAGGTGGCCGTTGGATAGTTATATGTGTTGTGGAGTTGATGGCTTTTTTAATGCCCTGAACCTTGTCATTAAAAAATACAGCAAACTCATTACATTTAGGTGTGCAAACTAGTTCTATTGGTAGCTGGGTTGGAGGGTTAGTTAATCTGTTTACTGTTGAGAACAGGCAGGACAAAAATCCCACATTACTGTGAGCCAGTGAACGCAGCACGCCACTGCAGTGATGGAAGGACGAGCTCACCTTCTTGGTCTCCCAGGGTTTGAGCAGCTTCACCTCGTCCTGAACGTTCTCCTCTATGGGAGGAACCGGATACGGGAACACTGCGGGACAGAGGAGCAGCGTTCGAACCTTCAACGCTTTTCAAAATAAAACGCCTTCATTCCAGCGTTCAGACGGCAGAACTCCAGAACTGAACCAACGGTGTCCAGACTTTTTCTACTGGGTTTAACATTCAGAGGAACTAAAACACACATGATGATCACAATGTCTGTTCAGGGGGGAGCTGCAGCCCAGGGCAGATTATCTGCCCCCCTCCCTCGCAGCTCAGGTGTGTGAAACTGTGAGACTCACTTCTCCTGCCCTCCCCATCGCTCTGACCTGCAGACACAGAGAAGAAGGCATTCAGATGTCATCAAGTCTGTCTTGATGGGACCGCAGACAACCAATCACGGTGTAGCAGCTGTAGAGCCACGCCCCTACATCTCTGATCTGAAGGACACGCCCCCACAGTTACAACCCTGCCCCCCTAACGAGGTTGCTGAGATCACATGGATCTGTGTTCAGATCGGATCTGCGGGCCATCAGTCGTCCACAAGAGGCGCCGTAGCGTTTAGGCTGGCCCCGCCCACAGTGAATGCACCACACGAGCCTTAGCGCAGTTAGAGCGCGTGAACTAAAGAAGGCGGGTCTTACCGCTGCGCCTGCTGCTCTGGGGGGTGAGGGCCGGCCCACCCATGGCAAAGGGGTCTCCAGCAGGGGGGTTCATCACGCTGGTGTGGAGGGCCGAATCCGAGTTGGTCCTGAGGGTGAGACACAGACACAGTGAGGGGGGCAGCGAGGGGGTCCTGGTTTGGGTCTGGTCCTCTACATGTCCAGAATCACCCCCCCAGAAGGGTCCCCGCCCTGCCCCGTCTTCTCTCTGATGGAAAACTCAGGAAACAAAGCAAATGAGTCCAGAGAAGAGAAGCTCTCATTCACCCACAGACCACTCGCTTCCAGCTGAGGGGGTGGGGGCAGAAGGAGGAGGACAAGCAGGAGGAGGAGGAGGAGGAGAGGATTCACCTGTTGAGTGCAGTGGTGGGGAGACGAAACTGGCCTTTATCCCCGGGGAAGTTTCCAGACCAATTCCTTTTCGTGATCGACAAGAAGAAAGAGTTATTTTCCTGCAGCAACACGGAACGGACAGCCGGGGGGGTGGGGGGCATGAGGAAGAAGAAGCCCAGAAAGAGAGAAGCCAGAGAGAGGCAAGGGGGGGGCGGGATTCAGCTGGGAGCGTGCTCAGTCTGTCACCGATGCCCCACGGGTCAGAAGGGCGACCTGAACAACGTCCAGCATTCTCCGAGGAGACCAACAGGAGCAGCTGAGGGGTTCGAACCTCAGACGTTCTGCTGCCAGCAGAGTTTCATGGCCTCCGCCTGAAAACGTCCTCATTCATTAAAACTCAGGACACGTTCCAGAACCTCCAAACGTCCTTCATCCAGACCAGGGGTCGGCAACCCATGGCTCTGGAGCCACATGTGGCTCTTTCATCCATCTGTTGAGGCTCCCTGTGACTTTGGAAAATAATGAGTATTTTATAATAATTACATTTTATTTTAGTTTGTTCGTTTTTCATGGCATTTCAAAGGCGCTGCTGGCTCCGCACGAGGCGCGTGCCACGTCAAAACCAGCTTCGTGATGAGTTCGTATTTATCTGGTGAGACCTGCAGAGCTGATGGCAGGAGGAGACACGCGGGGCGGCTTCAATAAACACTCCGGTCTTCTGCCGGGAACTTGACGTGCCGCGGGGCAGAGACTGATGACAGACTGAGAGTTCGTGTCAGCGTTGCCAGATAGAGTCACAGTTTTCCAGCCCAAAAGTCATCTGAAAACCGCCAGACCCAGCCAAAAACCGGCTTTTGTTGATGTTTTTTTCATACTGGACTGATAAAATAAAAGGTTTTTCTAAATAAAAGAAAGTTCAGACTACTAATAAAATGTGTACAATATTGAATATTTCTTCAGCGGGCCGCCTTCTTCCATTCATTTGCTTATCCCGCTCTATCCCTGCAGGAGTTGAAGCAGAGACTTTCTCTGGGATGATTCTATGAACTCAAACATGGAAACATGATTACCAAGTAGAACTCTTCAAAATAATAAACCTGATCTCCACATTCTCAGTGTCTACCATGCATTGATGAACACAGACATGCAGCGATCAGACCAGAACCAGTAGCTCCGCCCACACGCGGCCGTGGTATCATCCTTTAAAGAACATAATGTTCATTTGCAGCGACGTATGCTTCAGACGATGTCCGATTGGCCAATCTACATGTCAATCAAGTCCCTTACTTCTCAGTGAGGATTTTGGTGGATTTTAAAGAAGTCCTTTATTTTTTTAATCTGTTCTGGCCCCCGATCTACACTCACGTGTTTGAAGATCGACGTAATGAGCACCTTTGAATAATATAAACATGCATAATATATATAATGATGTCAAAACGGGCTGTGGCTCCGGGTGCTTTCTTTTTTATTAGGGGGGGTCCCAAATGGCTCTCTGAGTGAAAAAGGTTGCCGACCCCTGATCCAGACGGAGAAGCTTTGGAGGAGGAGGAGGAGCCTGATCTTCATCACCTCCTCTCCTTCCAACCCTGACCCAGAAGCCATGCACTCATCTGGTTGAAGACCTCCTGACCCCTCCTCTGCCCCCCCCCCCCCACACCACCACCAGCCCCCCTGGAGAAGAGCAGAAACCAAAGGTGGGGGCAGGAAGCCTCCATAAGCGCGTGCAGGTGGGGGAGAGCGTGCCCCATGGGGGGCAGTAGGGTTAGAATAGCAGGCAGTTGCACAAAAGAAGAAGCAGGAACTCAGGTGTGGGGGCGGAGCCAGCTCAGCTTCCTGTTAGTGGCTCTCAGGTTATTGATGCAAACAGGGGGGGGGCTGTGTGCGGCCTCAGAGTCACATGACCACGTCCTGAGCAGAGCTCTGCTCAAAGGCAGCTTCCTGCCAACGCTGCCTTCCAGGACACCATGGCTACCTCTGGAACCGAGCACACAGCCCCCCCCACAGACACGTGAGTCTCCATGGAGACAGGGGGAGGGGCAAGCTGACAGGACACANCCATCTGTCTGAACGGCCTGAATCTGACCCGTACGTCATCGATACGCAACAAACGTCATCATTCTGCATTGAAGTAGGCGGGAACGAGAACATAAACATCAACCATGGTGGACGATGCTGCTGAGACCAGTCAGTGGAAGGGAAGCAGGTCACCCATTGGATTCATATTTGGGGTGATCGCTCTATTCAGGCCAAACTCCAGGGCTCTGATCACAACCAGGCGGTTTTTGAAAACATTTCCAGCTAAATGGCAGAGCGTGGTGTTGAACTTTTCCAGGGATGACCTTTTCTCCCCTCTCCGACCGTGGTCAGTAGCGCGGGGGACCGAAGGCGGATCTTCCTCCCCGTTCGGACCCTCAGATTCTCCAGAGCGGGTTAATAAAGAGTCCATAGCATTTATTCTGGGGGGAAACCTTCTTTTATCACCGTTCTCCTTCTTCCTAACACAAAACATGAATGCACCCCCACTGCCCTCTCTCACTCCCTCACTCCCTCACACACGCACACACTATTCCACAACAGTGGGTCCAGACGACCCTGGCTCCATTGCCTTCTTAAAATGAGCAGATTGTAATTGTGCTGCTCCTTTGTGAAAACAACACTGTTGTTGACATCCATTGTTAACGTTAGCTACTTCCACAAACAGCAGTGACGTCGTTCACCGTTGAGGACTCTTCTGGGCATGCGGGTCACTTCTGGGTCATTTCATGGTCACACAGGAGATCACAGAAGTTCATGAATGTGAACGGCCTTGCAAAAAAAAAAATCAGATTAAAAAAAAAAAAATCAGAATTGAGCATTAAGCCCTGCAGTGTGATCGTAGCCTTAGTTATCTGATTATTCTGGGATGGACTGAAGGTTAGTGATGATAGAAATCTGACAGATCAGATACGACCGCGTGACGGATGAAGGCATCAGACCTGACCGGACGCACGCGGTCAGCCGTTTGGGCAGAGGACGACTTCCTGCTGGAGCCTCCAGAAGAGGAGCATCAGCAGAAGCCGAGCCAGGAGCATCACTCAACCCGGACTGATCCTCCTCCTGCTCCTCTGCTCCCTGCAGGAGGAGGAGCCACGCAGGCAGAAAATGACTGCATCACTGCGGACCGAAAATCCTGCTGAGTCATGCTGCAACCGGAATGATTCAGCACTCCTAACTCCTCAGAACAATCAATGCTTCAGGGTGACATCACTGAGGGCGGGGCTTCAGAAGCCATACAAGAGGCAGCTTTTGGATTTAAAGATGGAGGAATTCTCTGCGTGATGGACCAGGAGCCCTTAAAGCTGCAGAACCAGCAGGAGGGCCCTGAAGGTGTCCTCCGGGTCCAAGCTGCAGCTCCTCCCACTGAGGAGACGCCCCCCCACCAAGACAAACGTCCAGCTCCTCGTGAACTGTCAATCACAGAAATCAGGCAGCAGCAGGTCACCTGGAAGTCCTGAGGGTTCCTGCCGATCTGGTTGACGTTGGGTAAGGAGCCGCCGTAGTACGGACCCTGGGTCCGGGCCAGGCGGAGCTTCTGGGCCTGCAGCTGCGGGGACAAACACAGGTCCAGTTAGTGACCCACATTTAGACGGATCATCTACATCATCTGCTTGAAGAAGGATGTCAACATAGAGGTCAGAGTTCACCTGACAGGGGAGGGGTCAGTCACATGACAACCACACCTCCAAAAACCTTCCGGTCGGGTCACAGAAGAGAGTTTATATAGATGGATCGATCGGCTCGACCTTTAACCCTGATCAAATCCATCAGTTTGAAACAGGAAGTAAACAATCAGAAACGTTTAGGATTAAATCATAAATCTGGATTGAACAGATCCAGAACCAGACCCGCAGTTCATGTAAATTCAGACTGATCGTCATGACAACAGCAGGCCTCACTTCAGTGATGTCATTTCCTGCCAGGAGGCCAACGACCACATCGCTGACAACACACCATCAAAGTGAGAAAAACGTCTTTCCTGCTTGAAGCTGGTTGGAAATCAAACTGGAGCCAGTTCATCGAGTAGCCACTAGGGGGCCTGTTACGCAGTGCAGTCCAACACTAGCATGTCAGTAGATTATTACGCTTTAGTCACTGAAGCCTTTTCCTTCTATTGGAGAGGACCAGTGCCGACACCCAACCCCGGGATTTGAACCCACATCGAGCAAATGGCAGGAGCTGGAGCTCCAGCTTCACTGGGCCCCTCCAGCATCAGATGCCTGACTCCAGCTTTAGGCTCTTCCTCAACAAACAGATGACCTCTGACCTTGGAGCAGCCATGGACCCCATCACAGTGGAATGAAGCCACGCCCCCTTCCTGATGGAGCTGGGCTCATTTGAACCTGGATTCTCTCAGGAGTGAGGCAGACGTGCGTTCGGTGAGTCCGAACGCTCCAGGTGCTCCAGGGGAGCCCGAACGCTCTAGGTGAGCCCAAACGCTCCAGGTGAGCCCGAACGCTCCAGGTGAGCCCGAACGCTCCAGGTGAGCCCGAACGCTCCAGGTGAGTCCGAACGCTCCAGGTGCTCCAGGGGAGCCCGAACGCTCTAGGTGAGCCCGAACGCTCCAGGTGAGCCCGAACGCTCCAGGGGAGCCCGAACGCTCCAGGTGAGCCCGAACGCTCCAGGCGAGCCCGAACGCTCCAGGCGAGCCCGGACGCTCCAGGCGAGCCCGAACACTCCAGGTGAGCCATCACTGCTGGTGTCCGAGAGGAGGAGGAAGGCTGACGGGTCTTTAGCTCAGTAAAGAGCTAAACGCTGAGGGGCTGAGCCTAACGCTGACGCTGCTACAACCACATTTCCCAAGCTGGGATCAATAAAGTATCTTTATCTTATAAACTAAAGTAAACAGAACACATGGGTCGACCCGTGGTCCTGCTCAGACACGGCACCGCTGGGGCACCTCAGGTGATGCAGCAGTTGACCTCTGTGGGCTTTGAGGCCTTCAGGTGAACGTCAACAACCCGGCTCAGGACTACAGAGGACCCTCCTGATCTTGTTGTCAGGAGACTCTGAAGCTGCAGAACCAGGTCTGAGTCCAGACCTGGTGAACTCCTGCTGGAGGACCCCCTCCTGGTTCTGCTCACAGATCGGTTCTGCTGGATCCAGACGCTCTTCAGCCATCAGAATCATTTAGAGGAGCTGTGACTGTAGCTCAGCCTGAGCCCTCGGAGACGTCCAGCTTCCCACCGGCACCCGCCGTTCACACCGGCGGAGCTGTGAAAACTGCCGCCTACCTCGGCCCTGCAACCGGTTCGGATCAGCCCGACCTCCGTCCGCGCTGAGCTTCGGAACCAGCCTGGAAGGAGAGGGACTGGCGGGACACCGGGGGTCCGGCGGCGCGTCCCCGGCTGACGGCGGCGTCACGTAACACAGTAAACAAGCCGAGCTAGCATAGCGGCTAACGCGGCTAGCGCTAATCGGAAGCGACGAGCTGCGGCTCCGCGCGCTCCGCCGACGCTCCAACTGCGACACAGCGCTCGCGCTTCCCGCCGAGGACTTCAACTTGACAGGTTCCCAGACAGCGGGCACGGAGCCGCGCGCGGTCGAACGTAGCTGTGCGTGGGAGTCTGCGAGCCTCCGGGAGGCCTCTATTCCTCCGCGACTCTCCTCCTGCCTCCGTCTCCGACTCACCCTGGTCGAAGTGATGTCCATCATGACCTCCTGGAAGGCGGCGGTTTCCTCCGCCTGCCGCTGGGTGTGAAGCGCTATCTTCTCGCTAAATTTTCGGGGGTTTGAGGCACCGGACCCAGTTCCCGAGGCGGGTCCGGGTCCCGGTCCACAGCCGCCTGTACCCGTCGCAGACATCTTCCCCGAGCGGACGGGACGACTTGACGTAGTGGAATGATTTTCACCAAAGAGGGGCTGCTAAGGAAGAGGGCTCACTCCGTGGCCATTTTCAAAGAACTGACCGAGCAGACTCCCTCTCAACCCCAAAACCCAGAACCATGTCAGCATTTCCCGGGTTATCGATTAGGTTTCCAGATTTACTTTTGACGGATTGATAAATCCAGTCTTCTAGGAAAGGAAGCTGGCCTCTTATCACCAGGGACTGGAGAAATCCACAGAAATAATGCAGACACAATGTATGTTTGGTTATACAGCGGGAAGACTGCAAATAATGCCATCAAATGTTTGTTTCTATATTCCTATCAGACAAAAAGCAGTGAACTTTATCAAGGTAGGCACTTGTGCGCATGTGTGAGGAAGTCGAATCTAAATTAACTTTTCCCCCCGATGAACTGGATCAGGTGAGTCCGGTTTCTGACCAACGAAACACACCTGATCGAAATAATAAGCAGCAAGTAGGAGAAGGTTTCCTGAATAATGAGGAGGACAGCAGTTTTCGAGGAGCCTAGATGTCCAGCATATGAAACGTGAACACCCCGACTAATCCAGCGTAGTGAGTCATCATCCTCCAGACGAGCTTTGTCCGATTGACGCAGGTGAGGGAGCTCCCCCTGCTGGCGAGCGGCCGTCAGCGCAGCGGTGTCCTCCTTCCGGCGGTTCCGGGCCTCATTCATAAAAGTCTGTACGCACAGAAAGTCGCGTAAAGCGCGTGGAAATGTGCGCTAAAGATGCGCTCTTTGGCCAACACTGGACTCGAACAACTGAAACCTGTATCTGGTTTTTGCTCCCAGTTTCCCTCTGAGATGAGGAGGTGAGCATCAACACGTGACAGTGACACGTTGCTCCACAAAAGAGGCGGTTTCCATGGAGATGAACATGCAGCATTTGAGCATCTTCTCCACTTTACTGGATTGGACAAAGATCTGAGTCTTTTTTATGAGGTGGGGGGGGGGGGGGCAGAGTCTCAGGCCAGCAGAACTGTGATCTGAAGTCATCCCTGCTGCTGAATGACAAAGGAACATTCACACGTCTTTATTTATTCACTCCTTCAGATTAAATGATCTGAGGAGTGTTTCTGGGGGGCAGACATCTGTATTTATGTGATGGAAAACCTTTCAAATGTTATCAGAAGATGAGCTCATCTGTTCCCCCACAGATTTCACTTCTTTCCTGTGTGTTTGGAGCAGATGCTGGGTCTCTGAGTACTACCACAATAATACCACATTTCAGATGGTCTTTGAGCTTACTATGTTGTTTTTTTCAAACCATAGAAGTTTGGTTTGATCTTTGAATAGGAAAAGCATCGTCTACTCCAGTTTACCAGCTAAAACATAGTAGACTTTACATTTTTCCATTTCACTCAGCATGTACGAAATATCTTCAAAGGAAAACCTGAGGTGTTTTCTTCAAGTTGGATCCTTTTGCTCTAAACTTTCTTGTTGAGGTGTTTGTCTGACAGAAATGACAGTGATGACATTTCATCCTTAATTGTTATTTAAAGACAGAAACATGAGTATTTACAGAGATGAGCTGCACAGCAGGATGAAGCCTGGAGCTCCTCTTACGACCCTCTGCTGCCCTCCGGAGGCGGATCAGGGACCTGCAGGACCAGAGCGCCACAGGGAAAACAGCTTCTTCACCTGTGAGCTGAAGTTCTGCCGCTTTCCTCCATGAAAGGACGGTGATCGTGGAAGCAGCAGATGCTGCATCACCTGACTCACTAGTCTTCAGGTAAGCAGAACCTCCCTCAGAGTCAGAGCCCCCCAAGTGGACCAGAACTGCTGCAGAAGGAGAGTCAGTAACCTGCTGATCTTCTCCTGCACTCCTGACCTGCTTCTGTCCAGGAACACAATTCTGCAGAACTTTGCCCTGTTTGAGGAGGTCAGTCACTTTTCCTGCCTCCTCCTGGATCTCCTTCCATCTTCACCTCCTGTCATCTCATTGGCTGTCACTTTCTCCCAGCAGCCAATAGGTGGTCATCTTTCCTTTGCCCTTGATGTCGATGTCTCCTCTGAGTTCCAGCTGAAAGGAGTTGAACTCTATCAAGACGTCCCGGGTGGCAGCAGACACGTGGATCTTCAGTGCTGCACACGCACACACACATGCACACACACACACGCACGCACAGATTAACAGCAAGTCAGGGTTCCATGTTTTACATCAGCTGATTTCATCTTTTTTGTGTATCTGCTGAAGCTTCACTGGGCTTGGGTTCACCGGGTTCCTCCCCGGGTTCCCCCCGGGTTCCTCCCCGGGTTCCCCCCGGGTTCCTCCCCGGGTTCCCCCCGGGTTCCTCCCCGGGTTCCTCCCCGGGTTCCCCCCGGGTTCCTCCCCGGGTTCTGCAGGTTTCTCAGCTGTGTGAAGTGACGGCTCCAAGAGGTGCTCAGGTGTGATCAGAGGTTCTGCACTCACCTTCTCCGCTGGACTCCATGCGGGAGGACGTGTTGACCGTGTCGCCGAACAGACAGTACCGTGGCATCTTCAGACCCACCACCCCCGCACACACGGGACCTGCAGAGGAGGAACCTGAAACTGAGTGTCCCATCAAAGACCAGCAGGAACCTGAGGTCCATTCTGTCCTAAACGTCTGGTAGTTAGGACGTTCCCTCTCAAGGTTCCAAATCTACAGCAGGGTCCGTGTACAGCGGGGGGTCAGGGGGGCGTGTGGTCCGTTACAGAACACCTCCTTACCGCTGTGAATTCCAATCCTCAACTTGAGCTGTTGCTCCGGTCGATGGCGGATCCTGAAGGTCCGGACAGTGTCGAGTAGGGCCAGCGCCATGCGGGCGATCTCTCTGCCGTGCAGCTTTCCATTCCTCACCGGCAGCCCCGATACCACCATGTAGGCGTCGCCGATGGTCTCCACCTTAAAGGTTCCACATGACCAGAACACGGGTCAGCGGGGCCTGACTGATAAACGGCTCTGATGGTCAGAGTCCTGCGTGAAGAGGTGGCAGTGACCTCTGCAGGTCACCTGATAGGTACTCACCTTGTAGACATCAAAGTTGTCGATGACGGCGTCAAAACAGGTGTAGAGGTCGTTGAGCAGCGTCACCACCTGCAGAGAAACACAGCAGCAGATGCCGGCGACTGCAGAAACTCCACCTCAGACCTCAAGACAAACAAGCGTTTGAATTCAGTTCATTTATGTTGAAGCCATTGGTAGAAATCAGAAGTTCTGCAACCAGAAGGAGCGACACAGCGTTGATAGAACAAGCTACACGTACAACCAAGGTTTACCGTTTCAATATTTATACGCATTTAAAATAGCTAAGAACTAAAACTCAAGAGAGCACCAATCAGTCACACAAAACACCTCACATTCCTTTAAGACAGTCTGGTTGGTTGTTCGGTGCAGTTATGGCTGCCGGTTAGAACCCTTTCTAGTCTGCTGGGCTGTGATTGGTCTGCATCGTTGACCTGATGGCAGCGGTTCAAACAGAAAGAGTGTAAGAGACACAAGAGGGCGGATGGAGGTCCAAAGAACACAAGTTAGTCTGTTAGTTTGAAGACGATAGCAGAGCTCTAGTCCACAAAGACTGTCTGGATGTTACTCTGCTGGTGGACAGAGCATCAAGGAGTCCTGTGGTGCCGGTGGATCCATTTGTTCTGTAGGTAAGGAATCCAGACTTGAGGCCAGGACGGACGTCACTCTGTAGAGTGACTTCAACCAGCCAGTTGTTGTTCAGGCAAGAGAAGCCGACTGAAGATGTTTCTGAGGTTTCCAGCCATCGGTTCTGCACAGTCTTTTAGCATTCAGCCCAGAACCCTATCTGGTGATCTGGTGTGAAGAATGAAAGTAGAGGGGGAGCAGACTGGGGGTAGAGCTGGAGATGCTGAGGTTCTGCGTAGAACAAGGACCAGAGGAACACATCATAGATGTTCTGGAGATTTCCTCAAATCCACCAAATTTGGTGACTATAGTTTCCTTCCTATGGACAGAATTCCCAAAGATTCCTCGGTGGAGCTGGACCCAACAGACACGCTGTACTCGAGGGAGTTTGAGCTCCAAAGTTTAACGGGATGACCTCAGAGTTCAACTCTATGAAGATGACACATTCCTGTTTGAATGACAGACTCTCAATGGAATCACATGACCATGTGATGACTCTAACACACCTGTCATCAACTGCACCTTAAAAACAGCTGATGAGCTCAGGAGGACATTTCTGAGGTTCCACCGACTAAATGATCCCACAAAACTCTGAAGATTTCCACAGTTTCTAAAGCTGCACACACGCTGCACATTCAAGAACGTGTTTACCCCACTGGACATGCAGGGAGGGGCTTCTTTATCTACTGTTTACTAGCACGTCTTCCACCTGTAGGTGGAAGAGGTTGTGGACCCCCCCCCCTGGCTCGTCTGGCGCCCCCACCCGTCCCCCCCCTGATCTGGATGAAGCTCGTCTGCTGGACTATTCAAACATGTAGTTGTAGAGTTAGATAAGCTAATTCTTCTCTGAGAGTTCTGGTAAATCGCCTGTCCGTCCTGGGGGAGGATCCCTCCTTAATGGGCCCCCCCCCTGAGGTTTCTCCTTTATTCTAGAATCTGTTTTTCTAGGAGTTTTTCCTTACAAAGAAGGTCTAAGGGCAGAGATGTCCAGTTTTGTTTAGTATTGATGTTTTCATGATCCTTATGATTTTACCGGTTTGAAGCCCGTTGAGACGACTGTTGTTGAGATGTTGGGCTACACAAATAAAACTGAATTGGATGAATTATTAGCTGGAGGTGGCTAGCATGAACCGAACACGAACAAAAAGGACTCAAACAAAAACAGAGAAGGCGTGGCGCGCATTCAGGGGGAGGAGCAGACCCACCTCCATGGGCGTGCTCTCTGCAGACAACGCCGTGAAGCCCACGATGTCGCTGAAGTAGATGGAGACGGAGTCAAAGGCTTCCGCCTGAACCGTTTCTCCTCGCTTCAGCTGCTCGGCCACCGAGCTACACACAGAACAGCTGTCAGGTGTACTGCTGAGTAGGACGGTGGTACTGCAGTACTGCAGCGCTCACTGTGGTAGGATCTGGTACAGCAGGGCCTCGGCCTTGCGTTTCTCCTCGTGGTACGCTTGAGTCCGCTCCTCCACCAGCTCCTCCAGGTTGTTGGCGTACTGCTCCATGCGGGACAGAAGGTTGTCCAGGATGTTGGTCCTCGACTCCCTGAGCACACAAACAGGTGACGGCGCAGACAGGTGAGTTTACCTGTGCAGCAGCCGGTCGTGCTCTTTGACTATCTATCCGCTCTATTAGCTCGTGTCAGTCAGGGAGGGGGCGGGTCCGCTCTGACCCGAGCTCTTACTTGTTGTGTTTGCGCAGCAGCAGGCGGATGTGGTTGAAGTCTGGCCGCTCCGTCGGCTCCTCCGCCCAGCAGCGCTGCATCAGCTGACCCAGCTCGGGGCTGTGGCTCTGCGGGTCGATACTGGGTCTCAAACAGGGCCAGTCCCCCAGGATGACCCGGTCCACAATCTCTGCAGACACATTCAACACCCAGCTCAGCCTCGGCCCGCCGTCGCGCTAAGCTGCACCTTCCTGGTTTCACCTTTGGGGCTCAGCGGGTCTCCGTCCAGGTAAAAGGCGCCGCGCCGCAGCGCCACCTCCTGGAGGATGATGCTGAAGCTGTAGACGTCTCCCTTCTGGGTTCCTTGTGGAGGAGGATTCTCCATCCGGAGGAGTTCCGGAGCCATCCAGAGCTTCTCTGAAGGCCAAAGCAGAACCCGTCAGGCCCCGCCAGCAGGGCCCAACACTCAGACGGTCCTGACGGAGACTCACGGGCGTAGTAGGAGTGGCTGTCGCTCCCCACATCGCTCTCCTGCCGAAAGGTGGACAGCCCGTAGTCTGTGATCTTCAGGACGAAGCGGTTGTCCACCACGCAGTTGGAGGACTTGAGCTTCCCGTGAGAGAAGATGACGCTGTTGTGGAGAAACACCATGCCCTGCAGAAACCCACAGCGGGTCAGAACCGACCCAGACAGGGAGCAGCCCGCTCAGGTGACAGGTGTACCTTCACAATGTCGTTGATGAGGGAGAACTTAAACATCCACTCCAGAGTGATGCTGTCATTCTCCAGGATGTCCTGTGAACAGACCAGCAGAGGGCGCTAGAGGCACACACACACCCCCCTCCCACAGGTGAGCAGACAGGTGAGCTTACCTGCAGACTCCCGCGGGGGCAGTACTCTGTGATGATGCAGATGTTGGGCGGGTCAACACACGCTCCAATGAAGCGGGTCAGGTGTTCGTTCTGAACGTCCCGCATCTGAACCAAAGGAAACCGGTTCAACATCCTGGAATCTCTGCAGGTCTTTCCAGGACAGACGTTCCAGGTGGGGGGGGGGGCAGACAGGCGGAGGACACTCACGTGTTTGAGCTCAAACAGAACCTTCCTGTTCAGCTCGATCCGCTTCTTGTTGGTGTATTTGATGGCCACGATGTTCCCCTGGAAAAAGCAGACTTCAGCTCCTCCATCTCTGCTCTCCTCAGACCGTCAACATCTAAACCTGGGGGGTCCGATTCCAGGCCTGGAGGGCCGGTTTCCTACCAACCAACCTGCCACTGAAGCTCCTTATTGGCTTAACACACCTGATCCAGGTGATCAGCAGCAGATGAGGCCGGGATTCTGGAGAACCAGCAGGAGGCGGGCGCTCCAGGCCTGGATTTGGACCCCCTGGTCTAAACCAACAGGCCCTGTCCGGGTTCAGAACCGCAGTAACCGGCTCACCTTGTAGTATCCGGTCTTTGCAAAGACCTGCAGGTTTCCGTTTGCCGTCATCAGCGAGCCGTAGTTGGAACCTCTCTGTGGAGAAACAGGAGGATCTTCAGGTGAGGATGAGGAGAACCCTCCACGCCGGCGTGCGTGCGGCGTGGACACTGACCAGCGACAGCGTGATCCGGCTCCCGCTCCGCAGAACCTTGTCCAGGTTGCTCATCTGGATGTCGTCCCAGGAAATCCTCCACAGCTGGGCCACCAGCTCCTTCTCCAGCTTCATCTTCCTGCAGAACAGAAAGTCCGACCAGCACATGAACCCAGGGCGGTCAGAACCAGCACTCCTGAAAACCTGTTCTGGGACTGTTCAGAACCAAATACTGGGTCCAGACCAGAACCAGACAATCTCAAAGGACCAAGTTCTGCTTAAAAATGACTTCAGTCTGAAGGTCAAACTGACATCGTCCACAAATCTGATGAAGCAGAAACATCTGAAAGGACGGCGTTTTATGGTCATTGGACCTGGAGCAGAACCAGAACTGATCCGGATCAAAAAAATCTGGATCTGCATGAAATGGACCAGATATGGAGGAGCAGGAGGTTCCATCATCAAGTCAGATCTGAAAAGAGTGTGTGTGGGGGGGGGGGGTGGGGGGCCTAATCCGTACAAACACATCTCCACGCATGACCTTCATCAGGAGAGGCCCCCACCCCCCACCCCCACGTTCGGCGGCTCTCACCTGCAGATGAAGATGGCGATGGTCAGGGTCATGGTGAAGATGAAGAAGAGCGTGATGGAGACCATCTGGTGGATGGTGATCGTCTCTGACGGGAACACAGAGTTTTAGGTTTGGGGGGCAGAACAGAGTGACAGGTCAGCGTTAGAGCCCCCCCCCCCCCCCAAGGGACGGGAGGGGCTCTCCTGCTCAAAGGTGCTGAAACCAAAGTCTTCACAAAGATGAAGAGGCTGAGAGGAAGACTGCAGGACGTTCAAACATCTTCCACGGCGAGCTTTCCCCGACAGCCACTAGGTGGCGGTCTGCAGGTTCATGGATGAACGTCAGGCTGAAGCTCTTAACTCCTCCTCTGTGTGACCCCCCCCCCCCCCCCCTCACTGAGCAGAGCCCTTCATGCTGGCTTTCACTGACTTGTCAGGCAGGCGGGGTTGTCGTTCTTGAAGCCGCACTTGGGAACATCGAGGGGACGAGCTCCGCCCAGCCAGCGCACGGATGTCCCAGGAACCGGCGTCACCTGCTCCTCAAAGCTGTTGTACACCACAACGATCTGCAGACGGGAACCGGGTCAGACATGCAGAACCTCCCGCTAACGCGCCTGCATGCATGAAGGCTTCACCTGGAAGCTGCTGCTGTTGGTGTCCACCAGGTCCCACAGAGCAAAGTCCGTCTCTCTGTCCCCGCTCACGTCCAGGTGCAGCAGCCCGGTCACACCTGAGGAGCAGCAGAGGCTGAAGGAGGAGCAGAGGCTGAAGGAGCAGCAGAGGCTGAAGGAGGAGCAGAGGCTGAAGGAGAGCAGAGGCTGAAGGAGGAGCAGAGGCTGAAGGAGGCTGAAGGAGGAGCAGAGGCTGAAAGAGGAGCAGAGGCTGAAGGAGGAGGCAGAGGTTGAAGGACAGCAGAGGGTTGAAGAGCAGCAGAGGCGAAGGAGGAGCAGAGGCTGAAGGGAGGCTGAAGGAGGAGCAGAGGCGCTGGAAGGAGGAGCAGAGGCTGAAGGAGGAGCAGAGGCTGAAGGAGGAGCAGAGGCTGAAGGAGCAGCAGAGGCTGAAGGAGAGCAGAGGCTGAAGGAGGCTGAAGGAGGAGCAGAGGCTGAAGGAGGAGCAGAGGCTGAAGGAGGAGCAGAGGCTGAAGGAGCAGCAGAGGCTGAAGGAGGCTGAAGGAGGAGCAGAGGCTGAAGGAGGAGCAGAGGCTGAAGGAGGAGCAGAGGCTGAAGGAGGAGCAGAGGCTGAAGGAGGCTGAAGGAGGAGCAGAGACTGCAGGAGGAGAGGCTGCAGGAGGATAGAGGCTGAAGGAGGAGAGGCTGAAGGAGGAGAGACTGAAGGAGGAGAGACTGCAGGAGGAGAGACTGAAGGAGGAGAGGCTGCAAGGAGGAGAGAGTGCTGGAAGAGAAACTGCAGGAGGAGCAGGAGGGCTGTGAAGGAGGAGCAGAGGCTGAAGGAGCAGCAGAGGCCAGGAAGGAGGCGAGAGGCTGAAGGAGCAGCAGAGGCCATGGAGGGCTGGAAGGAGGAGCAGAGATCGAAGGAGTGAGCAGAGGCTGAAGGAGGGCGAAGGAGCAGCAGAGGCTGAAGGATGAGCAGCAGAGGCTGAAGGAGGAGCAGAGGCTGAAGGAGGAGCAGAGGCTGAAGGAGGAGCAGAGGCTGAAGGAGGAGCAGAGGCTGAAGGAGCAGCAGAGGCTGAAGGAGACTGAAGGAGGAGCAGAGGCTGAAGGAGGAGCAGAGGCTGAAGGAGCAGCAGAGGCCAAGGAGGAGAGAGGGTTGGGCAGAGCAGAGGCTGGGATGAGGCTGAAGGAGGAGCAGAGATCAAAGGAGGAGCAGAGGCTGAAGGAGGCTGAAGGAGCAGCAGAGGCTGAAGGAGCAGCAGAGGCTGAAGGAGGAGCAGAGGCTGAAGGAGCAGCAGAGGCTGAAGGAGGCTGAAGGAGGAGCAGAGGCTGAAGGAGGCTGAAGGAGGAGCAGAGATCAGCATGGCAGAGGCTGAAGGAGGAGTACAGAGGCTGAAAGAGGTTGAAGGAGGAGCAGAGGCTGAAGGAGGAGCAAGGAGGCTGAAGGAGCAGCAGAGGCTGAAGGAGCAGCAGAGGCTGAAGGAGACTGAAGGAGGAGCAGAGGCTGAAGGAGGAGCAGAGGCTGCTGAGGCTAAGGAGCAGCAGAGACTGAAGGAGGCTGTATGAGCAGGAGATTGAAGGAGGAGCAGAGGCTGAAGGAGGAGCAGAGGCTGAAGGAGGCTCCTGCTGACAGGAGCAGGTCAAAAGTCCTAGCATCTGTCTTTGGGTCTGCAGCTTCAGGTCCTCCATTCAGCCACCAGGGGGAGCTGCTGATTTAAATCAGCCAATGAAACACCACCATGACAACAAAGTCTGAGGCACTGAAGAGCCGCAGCAACCTGAAAACTCCCCGAAGAGCATCTGTGTCCAGCTGGGGGGGGCGCCACACCCCTGTCAGGTGGCATGACCTACCAGCACCCTATTAGTGGAAGGAACTATCAATCAGAGCCCAGCCCTAACCAAGGAAGAGACCTGTTGAGAGACAGATGGGCCTGGTTCTGGAAGAAATGGGCCTGAAGGAAACAGAGCACACACACACACACACACACACACACACACACACACACACACACACACACACACACACACACACACACACACACACACACACACACACACACACACACACAGGAAGAACTTCCTCTCCGTTTTCTGCTGGTCTTCTTCTTCCAGGTCTGAAGAAGGAGGTCCACAGTCTCTAGAACCAGGCCTCTTTCAGGCTCCCGGGTTTTGGATCAGCTTTTGGTCGGATTGACTACAGAGCCTGAGAACGACCAGAACCAGGACAAACACTTGATGGGACCAGCTCTGAGAACGGACAGAAGGTGCCACTCAGCATCAGAACCTGGAGAGTCTGGAGTGAGAGGCATGGTTCTGGTCTGGTTCTGGTTCTGGTTCTCTTCTGCTGAACCTTCACGGATGTCCGCCTCTGGGGGTTTGGCTTAGGACGTACTCTGATGTTTTGTATGATCTCTGAAGTTCAGCCCAGACCCGGGTTCTGATATGGGGCTGCATGGAATGTAACTGGAACTGGACGGTCAGAACCGCTAAACCTGAACCGATCCCCGCTCTGACCTGGGCCAAATTCTGAGCGTAATGATTCCTGAGGAGGAAGTTCTCACAGCATGATCCGCAAACACTCAGAGCGGCGTAGCGCCACAAGACGCGGACGCCCGGGCTATGAAGCGTGGATCTGCCAGCTCTTCCTCCTTGCTCCTGGTAAGAGACGCAGGACTTTCCAGGAAGGAGGCGTGTTTGTTTTGAGACAGAAACGGCAGAAAGACCAGTGAAGGTTAGGTTTTACAAGGCCGTCAATCATTGATCCAAATTCAGCTCCGACAGGCTGGTTCGCCACTGGCTCTGCTTTAGCTGAGGATGAGGATGAGGATGAGGAGGACAGCATCAGCTGCTCACAGATGAAGGAGCGTTCTGGACTGGAGACTGACAAACAACAACGTCTTCAATGGTTCTGGACCTGTTCTGCTGATGACAGGCCTGACCTGTGGGTCTTGGAATAAACATAGTAGAACACGGAACCATGGTGATTCTTTGAATCAGAACTACCAAAAGTGAAAAGAGAACCCACAACCGACCTCATTAACAGAACTCTAAAAAAAGTAAATCAGGAAAACAGAGATAACGTGAAAAACCAGGAACCAAGATCGAAAATGAAACCAAACAAAGTGCAACAACAGAACCAGAACAGAACCCAAGCACTAAAAAACAACTATCGGAAACAAGAGACCAACAATGGAACTAACAGCAGAAACTAAACCTAAAAGAACCCATAACAGGATCAAAAGAAGATTTCAAACAGAACCAACAGCAGGCCTTCATTTGGTCCATACCAAATCCAAAGATGAGCACAGAACCCAACTCCAGCTTTTCAGAAACCATCCTGTTCGAAGAATCCCCATGTTCCTCGCTCAGCAGAACCTGACGCACAGAACTCCACCAGAACCACAACGGAGACCCAAACGGATCTCCAGTTTTTACCCAAACAACCTCAGCCTTCCTGAGGAAACAGGAAGTGCTTGGGGGGAGGGGGGGCGCATCTACTAGAAGGTCTCCTCTCCTAGAAGGCACAGCAGCCTCAGAAGCCCCCTGAGTCCAGCCTTCATTAAAACTCTGCTGGTCTCTCTGGGATCATAATGGCATCCATTGTTAGTTAATGAGCGAAATGGTATAGCTGTAATCTGATCTCTTCTTCACCCCCTAGCCTCTGTCAAAGGTCAGACGATTATCTGGGATGTTGTCATTACCCCCTCTTCCTAACACCTTTCTCTGCCAGTGTCCCCCCACACACACACAGGGGATGACCTTAAATGTTCGTAGATCAGATCATATAACACCTTTGGGGGGGGGGGGCATTACTGAAGATTAGTCGCTTAAGTCCTGCTTCCTCCCCATCCTCATCTTCATCGCCTGCAGCAGCGCCTCCACTTAATGTGTATTAGTTTGTACCAACAGTTCCGGGGCAGAACCAGATATTGGCCCCATTTCACTGCCCACATTTTGGCATGTTGTTGTCAGCGCGGAGCATCAACCGTTGCCGCGGGCGCTCGAGCTGACTCTTAGCTGACTCTCCTCCCCAGCGACTGCCTGTCTCTCTGCAGACACTCCTTAATGAGACCGCGGCCACGCTGGAGGAGGAGCTACTGGAAAGGTCAGAGCGCCGCGCGTCGGCCCTCCTGACCTGCTGCAGACGCTGGAACCATGCGCTCTACCAACCTCTGTGGGAATCTGCTCAGAAACGGTTCAGTCCGCGCACTGACCATGCGGCGTTCGATTCCACATCTTTCCGAGATGAGTTTCTTCCAAGGCCGGGCGCTAGACCAGCGCGGTCTCGTTTACATGAGCGTGAGCATGAGGCCCGCCGTAGCTCCCCTCGGCTATGATGTTCATCTGGAAGACAGGAAGGCTTTCAGAACCAGAACTGAACACTGAGTTTGAGTGAACCCGAGGATCCGGCTGTCAGCAGAACAGCAGACGGAGATCCGGTTCCTCCAGGTTCATGAATGTCTCAGTCTAAGCCGGACTCTACAGCATCCTACCATCCATCCATCCTCTCATCCATCCATCCATCCATCCATCCATCCATCCATCCATCCATCCATCCAGTCATCATCCATCCATCCATCCTCTCATCCATCTTCTCATCCATCCATTCATCCATCCATCCTCTCATCCATCCATCCATCCATCCATCCAGTCATCATCCATCCATCCATCCTCTCATCCATCTTCTCATCCATCCATTCATCCATCCATCTTCTCATCCATCCATCCTCTCATTCATCCTCACATCCATCCATCCATCCATCCATCCATCCATCTTCTCATCCATCCATCCTCTCATTCATCCTCTCATCCATCCATCCATCCATCCTCTCATCCATCCATCCTCTCATCCATCCTCTCATCCATCCATCCTCTAATCCATCCATCCATCCATCCTCTCATTCATCCTCTCATCCATCCATCCATCCATCATTCATCCATCCTCTCATCCATCCATCCTCTCATTCATCCATCCTCTCATCCATCCATCCTCTCATCCATCCTCTCATCCATCCATCCTCTCATCCATCCTCTCATCTATCCATCCATCCGTCCATCCATCCTCTCATCCTCTCATCCATCCTCTCATCCATCCATCCTCTCATCCATCCATCCTCTCATCCATCCATCTATCCATCCTCTCATCCATCCATCCATCCATCTATCCATCCTCTCATCCATCCTCTCATCCATCCTCTCATCCTCTCATCCATCCACCATCCATCCATCCTCTCATCCATCCATCCATTATTCATCCATCCTCTCATCCATCCATCCATCCATCCATCCATCCTCTCATCCATCCATCCTCTCATCCATCCATCCATCCATCCATCCATCTATCCATCCTCTCATCCATCCTCTCACCCATCCATCCTCTCATCCTCTCATCCATCCATCCATCCATCCTCTCATCCATCCTCTCATCCATCCATCCATCCATCTATCCATCCTCTCATCCATCCATCCATCCTCTCATCCATCCGTCCATCCATCCTCTCATCCTCTCATCCATCCATCCATCCATCTATCCATCCTCTCATCCATCCATCCATCCTCTCATCCATCCATCCATCCACCATCCATCCATCCTCTCATCCATCCATCCATCCTCTCATCCATCCATCCATCCTCTCATCCATCATCCATCCATCCTGTCATCCATCCATCCATCCATCCTCTCATCCATCCTGTCATCCATCCATCCATCCATCCTCTCATCCATCTTCTCATCCATCCATTCATCCATCCATCCATCCATCCTCTCATTCATCCATCTATCCTCTCATCCATCCATCCATCCTCTCATCCATCATCCATCCATCCTCTCATCCATCCATCTATCCTCTCATCCATCCATCCATCCTCTCATCCATCCATCCATCCTCTCATCCATCCATCTATCCATCCTCTCATCCATCCTCTCATCCATCATCCATCCATCCTGTCATCCATCCATCCATCCATCCATCCATCCATCCATCCATCCATCCTCTCATCCATCCTGTCATCCATCCATCCTCTCATCCATCCATCCTCTCATCCATCTTCTCATCCATCCATTCATCCATCCATCCATCCTCTCATCCATCCATCCATTCATCCATCCATCCATCCTCTCATCCATCCATCCATCCATCCATCATCCATCCATCCTGTCATCCATCCATCCATCCATCCATCCTCTCATCCATCCATCCTCTCGTCCATCCTCTCATCCATCCATCCATCCATCCATCCATCCTCTCATCCATCCATCCATCCTCTCATCCATCCATCCATCCATCCATCCATCCAAGAACCCTCACCAAAGAGTCCTGCACGCTGTAGTTGAAGGAGGTCTTGGCGTCCGCCTTCAGATCACGGACAAACTGCTGGTACTCCTGGTTCTGAGGTTCACGGTACGACAGGATCTTTACGCACTGGAAGTAAAGATCTGAGGTCATGGAATAGAACCAGAGCATTCCGGTTCTGGAGATTTGACCCACAGGAACCCAGCAGGAACCAGCACAAACCCACTTCACTGTACCGAGCGCCATCTTCAGGCCAAACCACAACAAGGACTTTATGAACCTAGGAGCCCCGGCCACAGAGTCAGCTTACGATCTCTATTTGATGGAAAGCAGGTCCAAAGTCCAAACGCTGCAGTTCCTGTCCAGACCACTGGAGGCAGACTGTCTCTGACAGGATTGTTCTCTGGATGGTTACCATGGAAAGGCCTCTTTGCAGAACTCTGCCCAAAGGTTCTGCAGAAACGTCCTGCTTTTGCATCAGATCGACTTAATCTGCCATGATCCGAACAGGAAGTGACCGTTCACCAATCAACTGACCTTCATCTCATCATCATCATCATCATCAGGATATTTCCTTTAGCTGGATTGTGTTTTGTTTGTTTTGTGAATCTGATCAAGTTTACTTCGGAACCAACCTCACATGTTTGGACCTGGAAATGTGGACTCTGTGTACCTGAAAGGCGTCTTTGGCGATGGCGTCGTCCTGGTCGCCGCGGGCCCAGGGCTGCTTGTTGCTGAGGCTGACGGCGAAAAGGTCGATGTAGAGGAAGACGTACTGCTCGTGAGGAAGGTCGGCCTTCCAGAACTCAATCATCAGCCTCCTGAAGACGTCCGGAGAGCAGCAGACGAACATCACTGCCGGGACAGGGAGACAGGACGCAAAGATGACGGGCGCCACAGGAAGTCCGCCCACATCCACATCTGCAGCGTGGGAGGTCAGAGGTCACATGCAGATATCATCTGTAGCCGTTCCCATGCGGTTTATGGAATCTGCAGCCTCAGGATTAGCTTGACGGATGCTTTTGACACGAACTACTACAGCTGAGACGGCTCAGTTCTGCAGACCAAACCCAAAGCCGTTCTGGACCCGGCTGGTGTCCAACACGTAAGCCTCCTGGAGGACGTGACCGCCGCGCTCCATAAGCCCCACCCTCCCTGGTCTCCAGGAGGCGTCCAGGTTCCAGAGCGGCGCTGGAAAAATACTGGCGCTCATCAGAGTGGTGCTGATGTGATTAGAGCGCCAGGCGCTCACGTAACGGAGATGTGTGTGCGACAGCAGAACCCCCCCTCCCCCGTCACATCATTTTTCCATCAGCTCACTCTGTAACGTTCAGGTCACCCGGGACAGGAACCGCGCTTCCCCTGTGGCTTCAGAGGTCACCAGCAGATGGCCATGTGACCCCCTGAAGTCGGCTTTTCTAAGGCTTTGGAGCTTCGTCTGACCTTCACAGATTCTGTGGATCCATCATCTACAGACCTTCTCAGTGCTTAAGCAGAAAGCCTGAAGGAACTTTCAAAATCACGTCTTTGGGGCCTGAGTGTCCAGCAGAAAGCCCTGCAGAGCCGCCGCCTGCACTGCTGCAGTGAGCCTCACCGCGCACGGAAACGTGCACGCTCGCTGACCGGAGTGGCTGGAATCGATCAGCCGCGTAAATGAAGGTCATGATGCCGCCTGCCGCGGTGCTCAGAGGGGCACGCCCCCTCCATTAGCGCCGGCATTCAGCGGTCACACAGGAAGCTGCTGCAGAGCCGCTCATGCGTGCGCTCATGGGCGCCGGCGGCCGTCATCGGGTCCGTCTGTTCCAACAGAGGCCGCGGATTCAGGGTCACAGACTGCTGCAAAAACCAGAAGATGTTTCATCTGCAAACAGAACTGCTCTGGTCCATTTGGACCCGGTTCATGTGTTTAGCATCAACTGAAACTGCATGACACATGAGAACAGACGGTCCTCCCATCCAGCAGGTGGCAGGTGAACAAAGTTCTAACGGTGGTTCTCCATGCTCCTCCCTGGTCTGCCTGTAGGTTCTGGTTCAGGTTGAGGTTTTGTTTTCTCTGGACTCTGATCTGGACCTCCTCCGCCGGCCCACCTAAACGGTCCACTGTGACAGCGTCCAAGTGCGGTACGGAACAATCCCATAAGAAACGCCAACCGGACTCTGGACTCAAGCGGGAGAACGCACAGGTGTGTGGTGCGAGCACGCCTAAGAACGAGTTCTAACCCGAAGCCCGGTATGCAGATCAGCAGCAGAGTTGTGAGAACGTCCACTGTTCTTGCCTCGTTGGTTTCTCAAACTCCAGGGAAGCTGGCAGGAAGTTCAGCGCCGGACGGGAGGAGAGCCCCCCCCCCAGAGATGCCTCTGTGGAGCAGCGTCCTGCGGGGGGGGGACACACAACGGCGTGGGTCATGGCGCTCTGAGAACTGCTCTGAGATTCCAGCAGATTAATCTTTAACCGCGTCCAGATGGGCAACAAACGCCAAACCAAGCCTGAAGCACGACCTCCTGGACCCGTTTGTTCTGGATGAGCGGCTGCCCACTTCCCCACCGCGCCACAGACGAGGCGCTGATGTCAGCCGCGTCTGAGCGTGAAGCCCGGAGCCAGGAACGTGACCTCGGACCTGCTCTTCAATCAGATTGAACTTTGTTCCAAACGTTTGGAGGAACACGTGATCCTGAAGGTTCCACATCCAGGGCCGGGTCACATGATCCTCCCAGACCAGCCGAGACCCTCCAGATTCCTGATGGGACTGCAGGGAGGAAATGATTCCCCCCACCACAGACGTTCTCCCGGACCTCCATCTAGGCGGTTCTCAGGCTCCGCCTTTGCCCACAAATACCTTCTTTTTGGACAACACCATCTAGTGCAGGGGGGTCAGACTCCCGGCCTGGAGGGCCCGCCTCCTGCTGGTTTCCCAGAATCCCTGCCTCCTCTGCTGCTGATCACCTGGATCAGGTGAGAATTCGGAGGTTGGTTGGAAAAAAAAGCAGGACAGCGAGGTTCTGTGAGCTAGTGGGTCTTCCGAAGCTTTCCTGAAGATCCAGCCAAATCTCTGCTCAGTTCCACCTGGAACCTGGATCAACCAGGACCAGCAGGTGGTTCTTCCAGAACCAAACCCCCCATCTGGCCCACTGCACATGTGCAATGTTTCCACCATGATCCTGGAGATGCAGGAACACGTTCTCCACCTGGTTCCCTATGAAACAAGGGGAGGTTCTGCTGGAGAACACTCAAAGGTTCTGAGGAACCGGGTTAACCCTAACCCCCCCATGAGGAGTTTACTGACATGACCCCCCCACCCCCCATCGGTCAGAGAACCCTCTGAAAGGATGAAGCTGGAGCGACCTGAACGGGTCAGCACCAGAACTTTGATCCCTTTCACTGTCCCCCCCCACACACACTGAAACAGCTTAAATTAGGAAGCAGCTGATGTCACCCCTCCCCCCACAGGCCTTTCTATGCACAGAAAGCTTCACTCCCCAACTTTTCAAAAAGGTGGGGGTTCGGTGATGTCACTTCCTGTTGTCCAGGCCTGTCTGCTGTGTCCCCCCCCCCCCCCCCCTATCGATCCGACTCAGATTTCTGCTGCATGAGGAAGACGATGATGAAGCCCTGAGGCAGCAGAGGGGGGGGGGGGGTTACAGACTATGGAAGGGGGGGCTGAGCAGTACCGGGTTCTGGTTATGATCAGTTAGCAAAGATGACATTCTTGTCTATTGTGAAGATGAATCGGGTCGCTAGAACCTCTTCCTCCTTGGTTCTGATGAAGATTCTGGTTCCATCCGTCTGAGTCCGTGCAGACAGGAAGTATTGAAGGTGTTGGGCGAGCCGTGACCTTTATAGGAGGGAGAACTCCGACGTTCTGTGGTTCCAGGTTCTTCAGGAGAACAGAACCTTCTCTGACGTCCACCAGAACCTTCCCAGCAGCCACTCCACAGGCTTGAACCAGAGGTCGCTACAACCTCCCTCAGTCCATTGACTGTACTGGGAACTGGACTGAGAGGCTCCGCCCCCTGGCGGTCCAAACAGAGAAAAAAACAGCGGTTACTCCGTCCTTCTATTGGTCAGAAAAACCGTTCCGGATAGGATTAACCCTAACCCCTTGATAATCCTCTATTTTCTCTGTAGTTCAATTTATTCCAGTTATAAACTGACCAATCAGATGCCCCATTGAATGTGGGCGGAGCCTGCTGCCCCAACCTCCAACATTCAGAATGTTTCCCAGACTTTGTGTAGCTCGCTTTTGAGTGTTAGGGGTGTGGCCTTCCAACAAGCTCACTGGTGATTGGTGAAGCTGGTTGCCATAGAAATAAGGACTCAGAGCGACTTGGACCAATCACTGATGACATCTGGCTCCAATATGGCGGCGTCCATATTGTGAAAAAAGTGCCAACTTGTATGAAACTTCATTTGGTTGGAGCCGGAATAAACCATTTTGTATGGATGACATCACACTCAGTCCAGGTCTGTGATACAGTTGATGGTTAAAGGGCGCTGAGAATTATCCGACCAAAACAGCTGATGGTAGGGTTGGGCGATGTCCCCTAATTTGGCAGTTGACGATGTTTGCAGTCAACCATCAGGATGGACGATGATATCGTTGAGGGGGGGCTAATTATGGCCCGCAGCACTCACAGAGTGCAAGGACCATATTGTAACTGGTACGAGGGTCGAACACTCAAAAAGGTCCAAAACGTCAAAAAAACGCGTCAAAACGCCAAAAAATGGGGTCAAAAGTCGCCCAAAGCACACAACGACACGACAACTGTGTAACGCAACAAAAATACACAAACACACGCACAACACCAACGCAAAAACGACAAAATTGTTGTCGCAAAAATGACGACAAAAACACGAAAAAGCCAAAAAAAGCCCCAAAAAGCCCTCAAAAGAAGGGTTTAAAGCCAAAAAGACATGCCCAGCCTATAGTAAAAGACAGGCCGCATTGAAATACATAGGAAATCCTAACCGCAAAAACTTCTATATTGTTTTTCGAATGTTTTTTTATTATTATTGTTTCTAACGGCGTCTTTGAGCTCAAATTTGACCCCCGCCACATACCCGAAAACTCACCAAAATTGGCACACACCTGGGATAAATTGAAAATGAATTTTCGGCAAAGAGAACATCACCCCCCCCACGACGATGACATCACGGCGAGCGTTCCCGTAAAAAAAATGAATGGGCCGAAAATTGCTTATGGGGCCAAAAAAAAATATTTTGAAATACAGTTACGAAACCAAAACATGCGTGTTGGAGATATCCCAAAGAAGTTATGAAATCATTATGGGATGGCCACACGACCTACGGCTTGGCGGCCATTTTGTGGCGAACTCAGAGAAATGGCGATTTTCGCGTTTTTTGACAATATGGGAAAACGACACTTTTGTTTAAGCGATTTTCACGAAATTGCACACACATGCCAAAAACACGATTCTACAATAACCAAAGAAGTTTTGTTGACCTTTGACCTTGGGAAGGGGCGGCCATCTTGAATTTTCAAAAAAAAGCACCTTTAGTAACGGATACAAACGAAAACTCGTCCTAGGGATTTTTATCGATCTTTTTGAAACTTCTAAGGCATCAATGGCAGGCTACTGTGGACAAAATGTTGGAATTAGAAGTTGTAGAATTTGAAACGCGTGCGCGTGGCGAATTCGCAACCGTCGCCATTTTAACTAGCTCGCACATATTTTATCGGAATAGCCTGAAACCGAAATATGCGATACCCTGGCCCACACTGAACAAAACGATGTCACATACGACAAAATCGATAAAGGAATGTGGCCGTGGTAAACAAAAAACCGTCGCAAAAAAAAGTGCTGACTCGGCAAAAAAATTTTTTTTCGGATTTTATTTTTAAGAATCAGCTAACGAAACCCAGATAACTTTGTCGGGTATATCCAAAAAAAGTTTTGAAATCATTACGTGATGGCGACACGACCTACGGTTTGGCGGCCATTTTGTGCCAAAATCTGCCATTTTGAGTTTTTCGCGTTTTTACACGATATGGAAAAATGAACTTTTTTTCGAGCGATTTTCACGAAATTTGACGCGCATGTCCCTAGCGTAAGTCTACAATCACCTCTGGAGTTTCGTCGACCTTTGACCTCAGGAAAAGGCGGCCATCTTGAATTTTCTATAAAAAACACCTTTAACACCAGATTCAAACGTAAACTTGTCGTTGGAATTTTCTTCGATCGTCTCAAAACTTTTTGGGCATCAATGGCAAGCTACTGTGGAAAAAATGTTGGAATTAGAAGTTGTAGATTTTAAACGGCGTGCGCGTGGCGAGCTAGCAAAGTGGCACACTGTTATAACTCCAATGCTTTTCAATGGACTACTGTGAAATTTGAATGCATGCATTCATGCCTGAAACTGAATACATTGAAAAACACTGGATATGGACATATAAGGAATGTGGGCGTGGTTAGCATAAAACCACTGTTGCTAAGGACAACAAAAAGTTTACTATTACCGATTTGTCCGAAACTGACGTCAATCTGTTCGTCCTCCCGAGGGGACCAAAACATAAAATGGTTGCTATGGAGATAAAATCAACAGAAAAGCCGCCATTTTGGAAAAAGTGGGTTTTTTATCAACTTATGACATATAGCTCTCACCAATGGAGGAATGTGTTTTTCTGAGACAGTTGATGTTGCTGATCGCTATGCTAGCACTTTTAGCTATGTTAGCATAACTAGCATAGTTAGCATAATTAGCATTTTAGGTAATGTGTTTTTCTGAGTCAGTTGATGATGCTGATCGCTATGCTAGCACTTTTAGCCACATTAGCATAGCTAGCATAGTTAGCATAATTAGCATTTTAGGTAATGTGTTTTTCTGAGTCAGTTGATGATGCTGATCGCTATGTTAGCACTTTTAGCTACATTAGCATAGCTAGCATAGTTAGCATAATTAGCATTTTTAAAAATGTGTTTTTCTGAGTCAGTTGATGATGCTGATCGCAATGCTAGCACTTTTAGCCACATTAGCATAGTTAGCATTGTTAGCATAATTAGCAAATCCAGCCTTGACTAGCTTTTAATTTGCGGGCTGTGAGGGCGGTGAGGGCAGCAGTGGTGCGTAGAGTTGGGCGTGGAAGGCGGGTTGCGTCTGCGGGCCATACAACGCCGCTTGCGGCTTTAATTTGAATTTTTCTTTCTTATATAATAGCTATTCGTTATTTTACTTTATTACTTTATTTATTTTATTTCCCAAATAATGACTCATCCGCAATGATCCAGTCTAAACTGAGGGAAGTAACTTTAAAAAAAATAAAATAAACAAAATAGAAATAGAAAAAAAGTGGTCGGGTCCTGCGTTTGATTAGACGGGTGGAGCGAGCGACCGTGTCTCTAGCAGAGCAGACGGACTTACAGTTTAGTGTTTTAGGGGAAGTGAGGATGCTTTGTTACGGGTGGGAGACTTAGGACTGGGATCCGTCCCACATTCTAACACTAATACTATAGTACTAACACTACAATACTAACACTGACACTATAATACTAACACTATAATACTAACACTGACACTATAATTTGGGTCAAAGCAGACTCACCGCGGCCGATGTTCTGGATGTCGGCGAGGATCTGGGAGTAGTTGATGGGCGGCTTGTTCTCCTCGAAGACGCTGTCCTGCAGGCTGATGTTGATGCTCTTCAGCTCCCTCGCATGCGCCCTCCATGGCTATAAGTAGCACGCCGGTCGCCCTCTTGTTGTCGCCGGAACATCAGGGTCACGATTCGCCAACCAAGTGTTTCACAGATCCGCGAGGGCGCAACCGCCCAGCTTCGTGGTGGGGCCAGTATTGCGATGGTTGATAGATTCCGTCTAAGAATGCAATGGCCGGAGCTCCCGCCGTGATCAACGGCACGTCCCAGTGGGTGGTGAAGAGGCCCACGGGGGAGGCCGTGTAGGAACAGCCCGGCCCGATGAAGGCCCACGGCTTGTAGGCAAATTCCAGGTCCACCGCCACCAGCGGTGCCACGGGACTCCGAGCAAATACCGCTTGGGTTCTCACTGCTCTTAAAAACATAGGTAAGGTGGTGGTTGGGAAGCAAATTTGGGTCAGAGTTGATCTTTATGATGGCACGCTCCAGGGCGGGGCCAATCCGAGGCCACGCCCAGGGGTAAGCTGTGTTGGTCTCTGGTAGGATTATGGCTAGCGTGATGTTCTGCCGTGGCCGCTCGTGATGTCCGTGGGCATGTCGTCTACGATGGTGGCCCAAATGCCCAGATACCTGCTGCAGGCCCAAGAGAACCAGTAGAACCGATCCAACAGAACACGGCCTCCAACAGGTCATCTCTGTCCCAGAAGGTCCACTTCCAGCAGGTGAACCTTCTGACCCTGCAGACACAAACACAGCTGTTGTTTTCTGTCAATACAAAACTAGTTCTCCTAGTTTTGTATTGACTCAGGCTCAGATATTATGGCGGGGGGGGCGGGGTTGTAGTGTGTAGGGTTGTAGGGTTATGGGGGGTGGCTGTGGGTGCGTGGCGATCCCTGGGTTGCTTAGTTCGCGTGCCTGGGCTGGCTTGCGGAGACGGGGCGCCGGTCGGGTGGTGGACGGCTCATGGGTTCTGGGGGCCCTGGCTTCGTGCTTGGCCCTTGTCTCGGTGTCCAGCACCCGGTGGCCCCCATGGCTGCCGCCTGGTACGGCTAAGCGCTCCTGTCCTGTGGCCAGGGGGCCGGACACTGGGTTCGCTTATGCCTCTGGGCACTGGGGGGGCCCCGTAGGAGCAACCCCCCACAAAACCCCTAATAGTTCCGCAGGGCGGAGCAACCCCCCCGCAAAACCCCCAATGGTTCCTCAGGGCGGAGTAACCCCCCGCTAAACCCCTAATGGGTCCTCAGGGCGGAGCAACCCACCCGCAAAACCCCCAATGGTTCCTCAGGGCGGAGTAACCCCCCCGCTAAACCCCTAATGGTTCCTCAGGGCGGAGCAACCCTCCCGCAAAACCCCCAATGGTTCCTCAGGGCGGAGTAACCCCCCCGCTAAACCCCTAATGGTTCCTCAGGGCGGAGCAACCCTCCCGCAAAGCACCAAATGGTTCCTGCTGCGACTGTACCACTCCCACATAGGGGTCGCAAGCAGGAAACAGGCTCCGCACTCGAGACGACCGTCAGGATCTGAACTTCCAACTCTGAAAGGTATAATGTGACCCCCCCCACCCCCACCCACTGACAGACGTCCATCAACCCAATATTTCAGTCGACCGCTGAATTAAAACCAGCTGGAGGTCTAAACGAACACCCAACTCCAGACAGGTGAATGCCAGTCCATACATGACCTCGACCGACCTCTCTTCAGCCCCGCCCGTCTGTGGGCGGGGCTTATAAGGGGCTGTAAGAGTGTAAACAAAGGATTGATGGAAATTAGTGGAGGTTGACTTCTGTGCCAACGGTCCCGCCCACAAATCAGAGGTGAATTTCGGATGAACTCCTGCCGCTCTGCAGAAACTGAGTCCTAGAAAACGACACAGATTTTGTCTAAAAAGGCGTGGTCATAATTAATAGACCAATGGGAACACTTTGGAACCAGAACAAATATTCAGTTGGAGTGGGACTTGACTTGGGACACGTGCACACGTGCACACAGAGCTGACCAGTGAACTCATGACGGGCTCAGGAGGTGGGCTTTCCTCGCTGAGGATCATGGGAAAAGGTTTCGTGTCCAGCAGGAGGAATTCCCGCCCCACTCCCTAAAAACTAAAACATTAGATAATGCAGGACTACGTAATGCCCTGGATTATAAAAGCAATCCAGACACCGCACTCTCCAGTGGTTTTTTAAACCATACCAGCTCAGTGGGTAGAGTGTCCGCCCTGAGTCTGGAAGGTCAGGGGTTCAAACCCAGGCCGAATCATACTAAAGACTCTAAAAATGGGACCCAGTGCTTGACACTCAGCATCAAGGGGTTGGATTGGAGAGTTAAATCCACCAGATGGTTCCCGAGCGCGGCTGTTTCTGCAGCTCACCGCTCCCCCAGGGGAGGGGTCAAATGTGTGTGACAGATAGTGGGACTTTAGATGGTGAATGTGACGTCATCAATTTCAGGAAGTTAGAAAAATCAAATCGATGTGACGTTTTTATGACGACTATGAATCCACTCTGAAGATAAAACCTTAATATTTTATTTTAAATATACATTTCCATACATTATTTTCACAAAAATTGTTCAAATGCAATGCATTGTGGTCTATACTCGCCACAATGGACACTGGGAAATTTGCAGTCACTTGAATTTGGACTTGTCGACTCGGAGAGCGCTGGAAAACTGTGAACGCACTATGAAGGCAGGAATTCAGACACAGCCAGATTCTCCCATCCCACAAGCTCACACCTGATTGGTCAGAGAGGTTGTGGACTCCGAGCGACTTGGGCCAATCCCTGATTACTGACGACATCTGGCTCCAACATGGTGATGACTGCATCACCAAAAGATGGCAACTAAACTGATTTCATTTGGTTGAAGCCAGAAGAAAAAGTGTCAATCAAAGGCAATGAAAGAGACCCTGTGACGTCATCACTGGTCTCAGGGATAACAGAGGCACGTGGCTATGCTGGATCTGTTGCTTTGGTTTCCAGACCAGCTTCAAGCAGGAAGTCAAACCCTGTCCAAGAACCACGTGACCCGCTCTACAGGTGACCCTTCGCAGCCTGGGTTGGGAGGTGGGCGTGCCCCGGTTATGCCGCCCCACCACCCCACCCCCCTACCTCAGCGGACCGCAGCTCTCCTCTTCATGTCCGGAGCTTTCCCGTGTCCGCGCGCGCTCCAGTCAGCTGTCGTTGCCTTCTTTCTTTCTTTTTTTTTTTTTTTGTTGGGGGGTCTCCTGCCGCCGCCTTCTCAGGGATCCGCACGCGGGTGTCACTTCACCTGTCACAGTTCTGTCACTCCCGGCGCGTGCTAGGCTGCACGTTTCCGAGCCCAAACCCCGCGTCCAAGAAGAGCGCGCGCTCAGTTCGGGTCCAGGTGAGCCAAAGACCAAACCGCTTTTGGCCGCCGTCCGCGTGCAACGCCGTCACTTATTGAAATCCGCGCACGAGCGCCAAAAGCTCCCGAAGAACTGCGGAGTGACGGCGCGAGGCACGGGGGGAGGGGGCGCTGGGACAACGGAAAGGAGGAACAATTGTAAAGTGGACTGGCAGGGCCACGCCCACCTCCGCCCAGGCCAGGGGGAGGAGGCACCCTGATCATCCCCCCCACACACACACACACACACACGATGACCGCGTCAACAAAAACATCAAACAAACTAAAGTAAACAAACATCAATAAGAATAAATCACAGCTTGGTAGTAGCTCCGCCCACACGCGGTTCACGAAGACAAACCGGAAGCAGGTTACTTCTTTTTATTGAAAGTTTTTGTTCTTCAGCTTCTTTGAAGTTCCTGCAGACTTTTCTCCTCCAGAGAACGGAGATCAGAAGGAGGTTCTGTGTCGAGCAGGAGAACCTCCAACCGTGGGAGCAAATCAGGAGTCCTGATGGAGCACCAGGACCGTCCCCACGGTCTGCGGGGGACACAGAACCTCACCGGAAAACCTGGATCTGCTGATGTTCTCACCTCCTGACAGAACCTCCATCCCCGTCAGAGGAGAACCCAGAGCCGGGCTGGAGCTCCTCCTGGTGGCCACAGGCGGTACGGACTGCAGACCTCCAGACTGAAGAACCTCCGGTTCCTAAGGAGATCAGGGAAGTGGACCAACTCCATCCTCACTCCGGTCACATGACCTCCTGCTCCTGAACCGCCACCAGGAGATGGAGGTCCATTCCTGCTCAATGATCGGTTGAGGAACCATCTGTTCCACATGCTAATAATACTAATGGATTTATCTGCTTTTCAAAGTTCTTCCATCATTCACCCATACTCGGTGACGGTGGAGGCGTGGGGGCAGCAGCGTTTAGGGTCTTGCCCAAGGGCCCCCACTGGGTGGTATTAATTGCTCACCATTGAGATGGTAATTGCCCCCAGTACCCCTCCAGGAATCAAACCCTGGATTCCTGATTCAAACGTGTTCCACAGACACGAGGATGGGGATCATGCAGAACCTGCAGGACGTGGACCTCTACACCCAGGAGGGGCTTCACCCCTGAAAACCCAGAACCGCAGCAGAGTTCTTCAGAACCGACATGTTTATTTACATCCGTAGTCAGAACCTTCATGTCTGCAGAACATCCACTCCACCACCGTAACCGTTTCTACTCTCAGCTGGAACAAGTCTTCCACCCGAAGAACCCGGCCGGAGTGCAGCGGGGGCTTGTTCTGGTTCTGGCTGGAGGTCCCACGAAGATGATCTCTGGTTCCTCTCAGCACGCCCCCCCAGAAACACCTGGACCTTCAGATAGTTCTACAGAATTCCTTTGAGGCAACCCAGATGTTCTGTTTTGATTCTGCAGAACCCGCCAGGCTGGACCACCAAAGGTCCTTGACTCCAAACACCAAAAGCTTCTTCTGGACCTCTACATCTCATCGGCGTGGGCTGACTTGGAGGCCTCACGCCCATCTTCCTGTTTGGCGGAGGCGTTCAGTGACTGGCTCCGCCCCTCGTTGAAGTCTGCATTTCCTGTTGGCTCCTGGAGAAGGCCCGCCTCCTCCGGAGCTCCTGATTGGCTGGACTCTGGTGGTGATGCGTCAGGCGTCAGGCGGGCGCCATCGTCTGCCGTCGAAGAGTGGTCGGTCAGGATGGACCTGGAGATGACTGACAGCAGAACCTTGATGAGCCCACACCATGACCCTCCCACCTCAAGCCTCTGATCTGCTGAACCGGACCTTCTGCCGGGTCCGGGTCTCTACTGACCTCCTGTGGGTCTGTACTCCTCGTCTGCAGACCGGCGGCCGAACGGACTGAAGCTCGGCATGACGATCAGAGCCAGAGACACCAGGATGATCTGGGAATCAAACACAAGACATGCAGACACTGCACCAGAGGAACGCGGCCGTCTGCATGACAGACTCGGATCCTCACCAGTAAGCAGGTGCTGGTCTGAGCTCCTCTGCTGACCGTCTGCCTGATGAAGGTCTGGAGCTGCTGCAGCTGAGAGAGGAGGGACCTGAGGAGACACAAAGACACAATTACACACACACACACACAACACACACACAGGAGGAACTGAGGAGACACAAAGACACACTATCTACACACACACAGGAGGGACCTGAGGACAAAGACACAATTACACACACACACACACACAATTACACACACACATAGAAGGGACCTGAGGAGACACAATTACACACACACACACACACACACACAATTACACACACACATGAGGGACTTGATGAGACATGGGAAGACACAATTACACACACACAATTACACACACACACACACACATGAGGGACCTGAGGAGACACAAAGACACAATTACACACACACACAATTACACACACACACATGAGGGACCTGAGGAGACACAAAGACACAATTACACACACACACACACAATTACACACACACACACAGGAGGGACCTGAGGAGACACAAAGACACAATTACACACACACACACAATTACACACACACACAGGAGGACCTGAGGAGACACAAAGACACAATACACACACACACACACACAATTACACACACACACATGAGGGACCTGAGGAGACACAATTACACACACACACACACACAATTACACACACACACAGGAGGGACCTGAGGAGACACAAGACACACCCACACACACACACACAATTACACACACACACACAGGAGGGACCTGAGGAGACACAAAGACACAATTACACACACACACACACAATTACATTACACACACATGAGGGACCTGAGAGACACAAAGACAATCATACGCACACACACACACACACACAATTACATAAAACAATACACATGAGGGACCTGAGAGACATAATTACACACATACACACACACAATTACACACACACACAGGAGGGACCTGAGGACAAAAAAAGACACCAAGCACACACACACACAATTACACACACACACATGAGGGAACTGAGAGACACACTACACACACACTCACACACACAATTACACACACACAGGAGGGACCTGAGGAGACACAATTACACACACACACACAGGAGAGACCCGAGGAGACACAATTACACACACACACACAATTACACACACACATGAAGAAGGGACCTGAGGAGACAATAAAGACACAATTACACACACACAATTACACACACAATTACACACACACACAATACACACACACACAGGAAGCACTTATGGATGAAGGAATGAGCATCAATGCTAGGTTTCTCCAGCTGTTCCACTTTTTCTCTGAGGTCTCGGTTCTGAGCTGGAACACGCTGCCGCCTCTGCTCACATTGACACGCACGCCGCACGCACACGCACACACGCACGACACACACACACACACACACACATGGCCACACACACACACACACACACACATGGCCACACACACACACACACACACACACACACACACACACACACACACACACACGACACACAGTGAGGAGGAGTTGTGGAGCTACCAGATGATTGCTCCCTGACAGCATCTGTTAGGGTTCTGACCCAGATCCTTGTTCCTCCGTGCTGCAGGTGTTTCCAGGTGAGCCCCCCCAGTGGGTGGTGGTCAGGGGGCGGCAGACTCACCTGCTCTCCAGTCCATCAATGTACTCCTTCCGGCGGCGCCGGCTGTCCTGGGCCGACTGCTTGTTGCGGATTTTCCGGCGGACCTTCTTCAGGACGCGCTCCTCCGCCTGCAGGGAGGGCCTGGTTAAGCGGGGGCGGGGCTCCTGGGGGTATGGGCAGCTCTAAAGACTCACCTTGGTGAGCGGGAGGCTGTTGGGCAGGGAGACCCCCTCCTGCGTCAGCAGCTTCTGCTCCTCCTCGGTCAGCTGGAGCTGCAGGAGCAGCAGAGGGAGTCGGGGTCAGAGCAGGTCAGACGCCGACCTCAGACAGGAAGTCTTACCGCGTGTCCGTCGGGGCTGGGGGGGTTCGCGGCGGTGACAAGGCCCGGTCCAGCTACCGGAATCAACGGGCAGGAGTCCGAGAGCATCAGCTGAGAGCTCCACCCATCTGAAGGTAAGAGGTCAGAGGTCAGACCGTCGCCACGGAGACGAGGATCATCAGAAACATGCTGGTCCAAAGCACACACGAGGTCATCACCCCGTTCAGAACCGCTCTGGTCCATCGGACCGTTCCGAGTTCTAACAAACTGCTGGTTCCGGCAGCAGCAGGTTCATCTGGTTCTGCTGGACCCTAGGTCCGGTTTTCCTGCTTGGGGTGGCAGATCCAGTTTTTCAGGATCTGTCAAGAACAAAAGCTTACCGAGCTCGATGGAGATCACGTTGTCCTCCCCAAGACCCGCCTTGGCTCCGCCCAGCCTGCTGATGTCATAAACCACCTGGTAGACGGCGGCTGGGGCTGCTGCCAGGGGGAGGGCTGTTGCCGGGGCGACGGGGCTCTCTCCCAGCGGTTCCTCCGACACGCCACTGTCGCTCTCAGAGGAAGGGTCAGCTGGGGCCGCGCCCCCAAACACCTCGTTTGGATCGACGCCGTGGAGGACCTCCTCTGATTCGCTGTCGTTCAGCGCCTGCGGGGGCGAAGCATGAACGGACCGATCAGTGAGCGGTGGACATTCTGTGACGCTTCCACGCCGTCATCACATGACCACAAACTCACGCTATCGGGGTCCACCACCCAGTCCTGCAGGGGCTTCTCTGAGGCGCTGAAGACCAGGTCAGCACCAACGAGGCAGGTCCCTCCTCCCGCCGCCAGGAACAGCTGACCGCTCTCTGCGTCCATCACCTGGAACGGTCGCAGGTATCAGGAGGCGGGGCTTCCTCTCCTCAACCTTACAGGTAAGCCCAGGTCAATGCAACAGCTGGCAGGTCCAGAAGAATCTACACATGCCACGATTGGTCAAAGTGGAACCTTTAAAGTCTGGACCCGCCCAGAACCAACAGAACCGGAGCTTCTGTTCTCCCTGAAGAACCTGACTGTGGTCCTACAAACCAGACCTGGAGCCCAGAACCCGTCTGTGCAGGTGACAGGTGAGAGCGTACAGAACAGGACATCCTGGTGCACGAGCACGTGCACGCTCCAAACAACACACATACCAAACAAACGGCGGGGGAGGGGCCACGTGTGAGGGGCGGGGCGACAAAAGAGGACGCAGAACTGGTTCGATGAGGGGGACAGAGCCCCCGCACTACCACAAACCCACACCGAGGGGGGGCAGCTCAGACCACCACCAGAACCCCCTGAACCGCACACAGACAACACCTGGACCGGGTGGGCTCCTGTAGCACCGCGGGTTTGAAACCTGACGTCTCGAAGTTACGTGTAGAGTCCGGACAGGTGGATCATGGGACGCGGCGGATCAACCCGCAGAACTTTGGCTTCCGCGCGCAGCAGCAAATTCAGTTCTGGGCCTGAACCAGAACACAAAGAGCGAGGTTCTGGACCTGCTTTGACTGTTGGGTCTACACGCAGAACCGAGCCGCCACCTCTCTGAGCCGAACCCACAGTAGGGTCAAGCTCGGCTGACTCACCGAACAGCGTAAGTCCGCCGCTGATCCCGGTTCGGGTCTACATGTGGGCGGATCCGCAAAGCCAGACTGGCCCAAACGAACCCGCAACAGGTCTGCTCAGAGGAAAGGCGGAAGTCCAGCTGGCAGGACAAGCTCCTCCTCTTCCTCAGCTGTTGTGACGTCACTGTCTGCAGGAGCATGTCGCCCCCTGCTGGCGAGAGTCCTGACTGCAGTGTCCAGTTCTGGTTTCGTTTTTCACTGGACTCTTGGTTTAAGCAGGAAACAAAGAAAAAAAAGGATTTATTAAAAAATATTTTGACAGAATCAAATAAGATTTAAAAACGTTTCATCATGAATCTTTCTGACATGAATCTAGAATTTTCCTCTGAAATAACTTTGTTTTGAAATTATTCCACATCTGAACATAGTTTCCTTCTGTTTATTTCTGTAAATAAATGAAATATTTCTGTCCGGACAGTAAAAGTTTGAGATCAGAAACGTTTCAAACTTGTCTCATCTAAAAAGCCACATTTCCACACGAGCAGGACGACCTGCTGTGGAGGCGTCGCCACTGACGGACGCACCAGATCCTCAGAGGGGGGGCCAACGGGTCTGTGACATCACTGCAGAACATCCCACAAATCAGCTCTGCTTCCCAGCATGCAGTTCTATCTGATCCACCATGAGAACCTTCTGGTGCTCGAGTCTTGTCTGCGATCCTGCAGCTGCAGCCGCCTGCAGAGATCTTCCTGCAGCTGCAGCCGCCTGCAGAGATCTTCCTGCAGCTGCAGCCGTTTGCAGAGACCTTCCTGCAGCTGCCTGCAGAGATCTTCCTGCAGCTGCAGCCGTTTGCAGAGACCTTCCTGCAGCTGCAGCCGCCTGCAGAGATCTTCCTGCAGCTGCAGCCGCCTGCAGAGATCTTCCTGCAGCAGCCTGCAGAGGTTCTGCTTCTCTGAGCCGTTTAAGAGATGAATAACAGACGGAAGGTTTTCTTCAAAACTGTAAAACTTTATTAAACGAACAGGAGAACATTCAAACACTCAGAATCATTCAGGTAAAAAAAGCACTAAAGTAAGACCAGCGGGGGAGGGGGGCTCTTCTGCGTCTTCATGTGATGATCTGGAAGGAAACAGACACAACGTCAGGATCTAAAACCTGTTTTACACAAATCATGACATCCTGTTCCTCCAAAGAACTTTCAAAATAAAACCGTGCGTTGTGTGCATCTATGTGCGCATGTGCGCGCGCATGAGTGTGGTCACTCACATCCTTAACGGTCTGTTTGATGAAGTCTTTCCTGCTGCTCAGGTCGTGTTCTGGAAACATGTCGAAAACCTGAAACACAAGCAGACCTGTTAGCCCAGACAGAACCATGTGCAGGTTCTGGTCCGCCTCCCACCTTCTGGCAGATCTTCTTCATGGTCATCTCCTCCAGGTCGGCGTCCCTCAGCAGCGTCTGCAGCGTCTCTTTCAGCTCCGCGTCGCTCAGACTCGTCTTCACCATCTTGATAAGCGGCAGGTCATCTTCAGAGTCTGCAGACAAATGCAGGTCAGAGGCTGCAGCTGCGTCTGCTCTTCTCTTTGTAGATTTAAAAGGTTTGGGTTGATCATGAACCCCGGGGAGCATGCAGGTGCAGATGCAGGTGCAGATGCAGGTGCAGATGCAGATGCAGGTGCATGTGCAGATGCAGGTGCAGATGCAGGTGCATATGCAGATGCAGATGCAGGTGCATATGCAGATGCAGGTGCAGATGCAGGTGCAGATGCAGGTGCACACCAAGCTCTGACAGGATAACCTGCAGCCAGCAGCTGACAGGAAGCAGGTTTTCAAAACAAAACTAAATCATGAAAACGGAGTTCGTGTTTTTAAAGTGCACGTCTGAGACGTGTGCACGTTAGACAGACGCCTGCACATGCTCAGTGCTGCTCACCTGTGTCTGAGGCGTTCTGGATTTTGGCTGCAGATGGTGGCGGAGTGGCTTTCTTCTTTCTGGGCTGCAGAGACCAGAACCATCAGAAGAACCAGCATCTCCTCTGGGATCAGACCCCCCCCCTCATGAAAGTGCAGCTGAAAGGTTGTCGTTGATCTCGCCAGGTCTTCAGAAGCAGAAACCCTCTCTTCTACCCTCCAGTTCCTCTGATGGAAGAACATTCTCTTCCTGAAGATGAAGAGGAGTCTTCCTCACCTGCTCCAGCTCCTCTGAGCTCCTCTTCTTCACCCTCCTCTTCTTTGTTGGCGTCTCCTGGAACTTGGCCGTCTTCTTCTTGGTTCGGTCCGAGTCCGACCTGGAAGACTGGTGAACCCAGATGACTTCCGGATGCTGCTCTGTGATTGGTCAGTCTCTGCTGTCAATCATTATTGACTTACCTGCTCTTCATCGTCTGATCTCTCAGAGTGCTGCTCCTCTTCATCAGCAGGTTTCTCTCCGTCAGACTCTGCCGCTGTAGCCGAAGCTCCCGTCTTCTCGTCTTCGTCCTCGTCTTCGTCGTCGCTGCTGGAGTCCATGACGATGGCTTTGGACTTGCTTCCCGTTCTGGACTTCTTGGGGCTGCAGGCGCTGCGCTCTCTGGACCTGCTCTTCTTCTTGGAGTCCTCACTGGTCAGCTTCTTCTTGGACCTCCTCCTCTTCTTCACAGGAAGGCGCTGAAGGAGGAAGCAGGAGGTGCTGAGAGGAGCAGCTGAAGGAGGCTCCTTCATGAACCCTCCTAAAGCGTCAGATCCAACCATCCTCCCTTAGATCCTGTCATGGATCAGGGATCCTACACCTAAAGGAGTCCCCGTCAGGGGAACCAGGCGACCCAGAAGACCCGGGTCCTCCTTCGGGTCCCAGGTCTGGCCTCACCTTGCCGCTGTTCTTGGGCGCCAGCAGGAAGCTGAGGATCCTGTGGATGAGGTCGGCGTGGGTGCCCTTCTTCTCCAGGTCCAGCACGGTGCAGACCACCTTCAGCTTGCTGTTGCTCAGGTTGGAGCTCCTGTGGAGACGAGCGGCTGTGGTTTCTGCCAGAGACCAGCGGACCTTCCGGCTCTCACTCACTTCAGCAGCTTGTCCCGTTTCCGGTGGAACTGCTCGCTGTCCGCCTGGAAGGGGAACCCGTTGAAGAGGCGCAGGTTCCTCTTCATGGTGGACACCTGGAAGGGATTCGGTCAGCAGAACGTTCTCAGCGGACCGGGCCGGGCCGGGCCGCCTGTGGGCCTTACCTTCCCGGGTCGGTCGTACAGGATGGAGTGGAGCGGCTTCAGGTCTGCTGGCTTCATCCTGCTGATCTGGTGGGCGGTGCGAGGAATGTCCCCCAGCTTGTCTCCAGTACCTGCAGGGCGGGAATCGAACCTGTGGTCAGCTGCTGGTCCACAGTGGTGGGGCTGGCTCCGGTCGCTCACCGTCTCCGATCTTCAGCTTCTCCTTCTGCTTGGGGGCTTGGAGGTCCAGCCTCTCCACTGTCTTCTTGGCCCGCTTCCCCTGGAGGACGTCGCCCCCCCCGGCTGCAGCAGAGCAGACGTTCAGCAGCAGGTACGCAGGTGAGCTCACCTGAATAGCTCCGTCGTCCTCACAGGACTCCGTGGATCCGCTCCGGTCCGGACCCGCCTCCTCACGGTCCTCCTCAGACGCCGCGGAGCTGCCCATGGCGGCGCGAGTCCTGCAGATGATGACATCATCGTTACAAACAATGACATCACACACAGCCTTTGATTTGAGCTCAACGGAACCAACAGAACCAGAGCCGTGCCAGGAGAACGACTCGCTCTTCTCACTACTCTGTAGAAGAAAACGCTTTGGTTCTGATCCGCGTGTGGTCGCGTTCCAACCGGGTTAGAAACGCGATCGGCGGTAAAATTCCATGAAACCGTTTAGTGGGCTTCAGCCTGGCGGGTGAAACAGATCCTGGATATTGCAGACGTTACACCAGCGGGTCACGGTCAGACGCTCTGCTGAGGAGCTTCAGACTAACGTTCTCCAAAGGGAACTTCCATCAAGTGCATGGGCGGGGTCAAAGGTCACAGACACCGCTAACCTGAAACCTTTCCTTATTCCAGGACCGGCTGCAGAACCCAGTTCTCCCGTTGGCGGGTCAGTTAAGGCGGAGCCTTAAAAAACCTCTGATCCAGACCCAGAAGACACGGATGTAAAGAACTGGAGGATTTAGACGGATCAGTCGTGATTTTCACTAACATTAGTCCAGAGATCCGGTTTTAGTAGGAGGAACTCTGCAGTCCGGACCACCGGTGATGTTTTTATGCATTAAAGTTCAGATCCTCTGTTGATCCGTTTCCAGAGTCGTCTTTTACTGATGAGGCCGGTTCTAGACAAACCCAAAAAGCTGTGTTGTTTTGTGGGACATAGTTTCTGCAGAGCTCATCAGAAATTCTGTTGTGGCCAGGAAGGCTTAAGCCCACCCCCACATCCCATCATCCATCCGTAACTCTCTCCTGCTAGCTTACAGCCCCTCACAGCAACAGCAGCATCAGAGCCATCCAGCCGTCCGGTTCTGATCCAGATTCCAGCCCAGACCAGGAAAACAGAGACGACCATGAATCTGTTGGTCTGCAGATAGATGATCGAAAAGGGGCGGAGCTTGGAGACGGCGGCCCCGCCCACTGTAGCTCCTACCCCACACCTACAAGTGTTTTCAAACAGCCTTTTTTTCATCTGCTCCTGATTCACAGCGACTTGGATACAGAAAAAATCCATTTATATCTTAATGTTCTTTATGTCTCCATCATCACAAACAGCATTTTTCCTTTTCATGTCCGTCATCTGTTATTGATAGGAAAGGACTCCGTCCATTTGGGCCATTCCTACAGAATCCCTACTTTCAGGCGCCACGCGCTCGGTTTCAGGGCGTGCACGTGGGTAGGTGCGCTTAAAACAAAAGAAGAAAACTAAGCATAAGTAGGAAAGCTCACATCCTAGCCGCGCGCCGCCGGTTAGTTCCCCATTGAGCATGCGCAGAAGAGCTCAGTTCGAAACAAACAAACGGTTGAGCGGCGCTCGCGCGCGCTGCACGCACTGACTTAACTGCAGTGTGACGCTAACGGCGGCAGTTCGGAGACACGAATAGTAACAGCACGAATCCCGCGAGCTGTGGAAACGTTCACCGTTTCAAGAAGACCCGCGCGCGGCTTACCTGTCACTGCGCCCGTTTGATTTCACGATGGCGGTTTCTTTCGAGGGCGGGGCTTACAGCGGCCGCTCCGTTCATTGGACAGTCTTCTTCTTCTGGCTCAGGCGGGTTGGTCCCGCCCCCTACCGGTCCGGAGGACCTGGGGGCCTCATTCCTAAAGGTGGCGTACGCACAAAAGAAGGCGTACGCCACTCTCTACGCAATAGTTGATATCTATAAAAAGCAAACTTGAGGGGAAAATGTGCGGTCCTCCACGCTCTGACCCAGGCGTACGCACAAAAACGGGTGAAATGAGAAACGGCGACACCGTCGGCAGATGGAAGAAACACGTGAAAGTGAAAATGACAATCCTGCCTCTCAGAAATAACATGAAGACTTCACAAAGCAAGTCTGACAATTAACAGCTACACCAACACCGTTTGATCGATCAGCAGTGAAACAAACAAAAACAAACCAAAATTACAACAGAAATTCAAATGAACACATATTTGGAAAAAGAAAAGTGAAATATGTTCTACAATGTTGGCATGTTGTGCAATTCATCCTCATAAATAATATAGTTAACAGAACGAAATAATGTACAAAACTGATATTCTCCTCAGTGTGTCCGTCTGGAGGAGCAGATGGAGGTGCAGACGGACAGACAGACGTACTAATTGTCCACTGGGGAAAGTTGTTTTCATAGTTAAACATTTCTTCATAAGCTATGGAATTATGGTATTCATGCATATGCCTTTAGTTTGTTTTATTTTTGATAAAACAATGTATGGCGTATGTCTCAACCATCCAGAAAGTAACAAGAAATTACATTTGCTGATCAATTTCCCATTTCCACGTGGATTATTACCGACATCTGTAGCTTGTCAGATGGAATTAAATGGAGGGAAATAAAATGCCCCATCACAATGCGGAATGACGCACAATGGCTGATCTTAGAAGATGTGGCAAATGGAAGAATTCAGAGTGAACGCATCTTTAGACAGCAAGAAGACTTGCTGGCAAACGAGGACGAGTGGCTGATGAGCCGGTTCTGACTTCCTCCAGCCGTCGTGTTGGACCTCTGCGGGCTTTTGGGCCACGGTCCGAGGTTGTGAGGCTACAGCATTTACGGCGTCTGCCACCGTTTGCCGCTCACGTGCCTTTTTGGCATTAGTAATGCCCACACTGTGCCCTCCAAACAACACTTTTCTCCTCTTTTCCACCTCGCCAACTATAACTTCTACTTCACATTGAATGAAGTTACGTTTTTTTGATTTCCTCTCGGTGTTTGCCATGGTTTCCCAATCAATGAATATTCATTTGTGGGCGTTTCACGGACTATTTATGGGCAAATATGGGCGTGTCATGAAGCCGCTAAAGCTGCGCTGCATTTAGAATTGGTTGTGATTTATTAAGGGAAAGGCCCCAGATCAAGTTTCTTTTTTCTTACATTTTAATTTATTTTATTTATTGAAAAAACACTTGAGGTTTACAGTATTGTGGCAAATAATTCAACACGTTACAATTACAACAGGAATAGAAAAATATAAACAACATTAAAAAAAGTTTAATACAGAAAAATACTTAAATAAAAAAGATTAAAATAAAATAAAATGAGGGGCTTATGGATAATGTAATGATCAATATCTTAGGAGATTACCTCTAATACTTTGAAGTTCCATCGTTTAGTTTCCATGACGTTAACGGATGAAAAACAATATCAGAGTTCTTCATGATTTTGAGGAATCGACATTTATGTTTATAGAATTTACCCCAAAAATTACAACATTTAGAATAAGTTCTGTCTTTTTGTTTTCTAAAATAAACCCAAAATGATGTCCTTAATAGAAAAGTCTGCTAGACGTGGAATCTTGGGGAAAAGCCAATAATGTAAATTATTCCAAAAGACATCAGAATAAAAACATTTAAAGAAAAGATGCTCAGTTGTTTCAATCTCCACATGAAAACAACAGTGTTCAGGAATTCAAACCGTTTTCTTAGTAATTCCTTGGAGGGGTAAATACCTGAAAAGGTGTTAAAGTGGATTTGGCTTTAGGAGGATATTATTTTAGTTCCTATTTGTTTCTTTTCTGAATTATTCAAATATTGGGTAATATAGTCAGGATTTGAGATGTAGGGAAAGGACGTTTCATTACAATATTCTGATGTGATGGTTGGGGGGTTTGGACGCTGCCATGTTGAGTCCATTAACCAGAAGCGTGGAGACAGCAGGACGTCTGTAGATGACATCATGAAACAGATCAGAGACTGATTTACAACATTCTGAGGGACGGCCTTCATATTGTTTTCAAAATCTTTTCTATTTGAATCATATTTAGCTGTGAAATCATCCAAAGACATGCGAGCAGCATCGTCATGAAGAAGATGCATTAAAGACCAAATTCCATTTTCAAACCATGTTGGAACAAAGATGGATTTGTTTCTGATAGCGATGCATCTGCAGTTCCATGGAGGACTTTGTGAGTTTAGTTATGAGTTTCAATACAGAAGAACTTGCTGAAGAAAAGATGAGAGTTGGATGTTGGAGAGGAGACTGTTGAAATCACAACGGAGTAAAAACTGGATTCTAGGTTGGAAAACATTGAGTTAGGAATAATAAACCAAATGAGTTACATTCAGTCTTCCTCGTGTCTCCACGAGGCCTTCAGACCTGCAGCTCCTCCTCCAGCTGAGGTCTGAAGGCCTCCACTGTTCAGAACATTCTTATTTTGCAACATGAACATCTAACTACAGAATCCTTCCTCACATTCAGGATTTCTTCCTGGTTCCATCTTCTCCCCACTAAAAGAAAAAGACATTCTCTAAAATAATCAGTCAGGAAATGACTCAAACCCCACAAATGGTAAATGGCGTATACTTATATAGCGCTTTCTACCTTCTTACGAAGGCCCAAAGCGCTTTACAGTCACAGTCCCATTCACCCATGCACGCACACATTCACACACTGATGGCGGCTCCACAGACCCTCCCACCTGTACAGGTGACTAGTGATGAGGACACCGCCCCCCCTCCCCATCAGGCTGGAGGTCTAGAACCCTGCTGGCCAGAAGAAACCTCCAGAAAAAATCCCAAACGCTGTTCCTCTGCTTCCTTCATGGCAGAACACAGACTTTCTGTTCTTCTGGTCTTTTTTTACAAACATTCTTCGTGACATAAAGCTGTTTTTTTTCTTACATCATGTTTTTTGTTTGTGTCTAACCATGAAAAACCCAGAACAAAAAATAACATTTAACTCATCTGTCAATCAGCTGGGCACACAGGTCCTCTGAGGACCTCTAGTGGTGAAATGATGTTACTGTCACCATGGAGCTACTCACGTCAATGTTTGTAAAAACTTTTGTAACTCCTCCCCTTTCAAAATAACCCCGCCTCCTATAACTCTGATCACTTGATTGAAATTTCTCAGTCTAGAAATGAGTCCAGAACCACAGACCAGAACCAAGTTGGACTCCTGCAGTCAGAGAAGGTGAAGCACATTCTCATCTTCACTTCAGACAGCAGCAGCCTCCTCGGTTCTCCTCCTCGGTTCTCCTCCTCGGTTCTCCTCCTCGGTTCTCCTCAGAGCTCCTCTGCTGGCAAACAGCAGCAAAGTTCTCCTTCCTTCTCCCGGAGCTGCTGGTTGTTCTCCTCCACAGAGGAGGTGATGGAGGAGGCTGGACTGCAGAACAATGACAGAAATGAAGTTTACTCACAGAAAGGCTGGAAGGAAATCGGGCGTTACCATGGAAACGGTTCTTCCTGCCGTTCTGAGGCCTGCAGAATCACAGCAACCTCTTCTGGTTTGACTGAAGATAAGTGGGTCACCCTCCTCCTCCTCCGTGCCCCCCCCCGGCTGCAGTGCAGAGCGCAGCTCAGAAGCTCCAGGACCTTCCAGGACGAGCGGCGTCCTCTGAACCAGGTGAGATGTTTTGTGCTCCTCTGCCGTTTCTATCAATGATCAGATGTGGTTCCTGGGGGGCAGAAGGATGATTGGCTCACAACGGCCCACTTTGAAGTCCCGGTCGATCCAGGACCTGTGCGGCAGCAGCCATGAAGGTCAGAGGAAGCTGAAGGGAAGTCCTGCAGCAGATCCAAACACCTTCATGGTTCCGTCTGCAGACTCTGTCTTCCTGCTCCTCGCCGCACCCCCACCCCACATCCAGTCATGATGTGCAGAACCGGCATCAGTCTGTGGTTCTGGTGAAGGTGCAGAGAGCTGAACGTCCACGCAGTTCTGGTTCTGAACAACTATTTTTGGATCCAGCTCTTCTGGTTCTCCTGCTCCTGAGTGACACCAGCTGGTTCTGTAAGGAACTCTGTGTTTCCATCCGTCCCGGATCCCACAGTTCACCTTAAGAACCTCTGAGGGCAGAACCCGACTAAACCCAACCAGAAGAGAGGTAAACCCATTCCCACCACCTCCCATGTTCATGTTCTGACAGCAGAACCTGTGGGAAGAACGTCTTCTTCTCACAGGTTCTGAGGGATGTTGGTGAATCGGGTCTTGGTGCTGCCCTCACCTGAAAAGAGCTTCTAGAGGACCACTCAGGCCCCCCACGTGTGGAGGGAAGCCCCCCTGGTGGAACCCCCCCCTAACACTTTCCTGTCTTCTTTCCAGCAGCCCCCCTCCCTCTGGTTCCATGGCGGGGTCAGAGGTCGCCTCCACCGGCACATCTGTGCTGTCTCTGGGTTCCAGCGTTTTTTTTGGTGACTTGTCGGCCGCCTGCACCCCCCCACTAGACGTCCTCCTCATCAACGTGGGGGGGAGCCACTTCCAGCTGTCCCAGGAGCTGTTGGCGTCTCACCCCGAGACCCGGCTGGGCAAACTGGCCCGCTGCAGTCCAGACTCGGTTCTGGAGCTTTGTGACGATGCCGACTTCATCCAGAACGAGTTCTTCTTCGACAGAAACTCCCAAACCTTCCAGTAGGTGGCGCCTTTCCTCCCCGAGGCGTGGAGGGGGAGGGGTGGGGGATCAGATCAGAGTGAACAGAAATGTTCCAACACCTTAGAAGGTCAACAGCCGATCCACTTAGTTCAGTCTTGGAGGAAGACGGGGATCCTGATGAACCTGAAGGTCAGAACCAGCAGATCCAACGTTCTAACCGCTGGAGATCTAAGCTGTTCCTCCATCCCTGCTCTGATGCTTCAAACAAAAGGAGGGATGGAGGAGGAGCTGCTCCTCTCTGAGTCAAGATGGAGGACAGTTTTCAGGCCGAAGGTTCTTCAGGCGAACACGTGAAGATCTACTAGTAAACACGTGAAGGTCTGCTGGTGAACACGTAAAGGTCTGCAGAACACGTGAACTGCCAGAATGAACGAAAGTCTGCTGGTGAACATGGAATGTCGCTGGTGGTAACACGATGTCTGTAGGGGAATATGTAAGGTTCGTAGTGTAGTCGCGAGATCTGCCAGAACACGTGAAGTTCTTACAGAATATGTGAAGGTCTGCAGGCAACAATGAAGGTCCTCGCGTAATAATGCAAAGCAGTCTGCTGGTGAAATACGCGAAGTTCTGCTGGTGAACATGTGGTGCCCGTAGGTGAACACGTAAAGGTCTGCTGGTGAACACGTGAAGTTCTGCTGGTGAACATGTGAAGATCTGCAGGTGAACACGCGGAAGGTCTGCTGGTGAACACGCAAAGGTTCGCAGAACACGCAAGGTCTGCTAGTGAACACGGAAAGTCTGCTGGTGAATACAGAAGGTCTGCTGGTGAACACGTTGACGGGTCTGTAGGGGAACATGTGAAGGTCTGCAGGTGAACACGCGAGATCTGCTGGTGAATACGAAAGTTCGCTGGTGAACACGGAAAGTCTGCTGGCAGAACACGAAGGTTCGCTGGTGAACACGCGGAAAGTCTGCTGGGTGAACACGCAAAGTCTGCTGGGTGAACACGCAAAGGTCTGCTGCGGAATATGTGAAGGTCTGCTGGTGAACACGTGAAGGTCTGCTGGTGAACACGTGAAGGTCTGCTGGTGAACACGTGAAGGTCTGCTGGTGAACACGTGAAGGTCTGCTGGTGAACACGTGAAAGTCTGCTGCTGACATGTGAAGGTCTGCTGGTGAACACGTGACGTCTGTAGGGAACATGTGAAGGTCTGTAGGGGAACACGTGAGATCTGCTGGTGAACACGTGAAAGTCTGCTGGTGAACACGTGAAGGTTTGCTGGTGACCACGTGAAGGTCTGCTGGTGAACATGTGAAGGTTTGCTGGTGAACACGTCAAAGTCTGTAGGGGAACACGTGAAGGTCTGCTGGCATCATGTGAAGGTCTGCTGGTGAACACGCGGAAAGTCTGTAGGGGAACACGTGAAGGCTCCGCTGCGAACACGCGGAAGGTCTACTGGTAAACACGGAGATCTGCTGGTGAACACGAGTGAAGGTCTGCGCGGTAAACACGCGAGATCTGCAGAACACGAAAGTCTGTAGGGGAACACATGAAGGTTCGGCTGGGTGAACACGGAAGGTCTGCTGGTAAACACGTGAGATCTGCTGGTGAACACGCGAAGGTCTGCAGAACACGCGAAGGTTCGTTGGTGAATACGTGAAGGTCTGCAGGTGAACACGTAAGATCTGCTGGTGAACACGTGAAGGGCTGCTGCTGAACACGTGAAAGGCTGCAGGTGAACACGTGAGATCTGCTGGTGAACACGCGGAAGGTTCGCCATGGTGAACACGGAAGTTCTGCTGGTGAACACGCGGAAGTTCCGCTGGTGAACATAAAAAGATCTGCAGGTAAATATGTCACGCAGTCCTGGACGCGGTTCGTTTCTTGGCTGCAGGTATGTGGTGAACTTCACGCACAGGTCACCTGCACGGCCATGGAGGAGTTTCATGAGATCTCATTTCTGCAGGAAATCAAGTACTGGGGTCTGGACTTGTGCCTGCATCCACCCCAGCTGCTCGAGAGCGCGCCACTACCGCCGGCAAAGGGCAGAGGCAGTCGCTTGAGGAGCAGCGAGGGTTCGAGCCCAACAACCAGGACGAGGACTTTGTGGGAGCCGCCTGCCCGGCTTCTGGCTGGGCCACTGGGTGGGACCTTGGAGAAGCCCGAGGTCGCCCCGTGAGGCTGCGCTGCGGTCACTCTCATGTTCTTTGTGGTGCTGTCCGTCCCTCAACATGGTTCTGATCTCGCTGGACCTGGGGCAGAACTTGGGTAGGTGGGGGCTGGGCGCCCCCTGGCTGCTGGATGTGCTGGAGTACGTGTGCGTGGTGTGGTTTACGGGGGAGTTGCTGGTGCGCTTCCTGTGCGTCCGGGACAAGTGCCGCTTTGGCCGCAGCATCCCCAACCTCATTGACCTGCTGGCCGTCCTGCCCTTCTACATCACGCTGGCGGTGGAGAGCCTTCACAGGGGCACCACCGAGCTGGAGAACATGGGCCGGGTGGTGCAGGTGCTCCGCCTCCTGCGCTCACTGCGCATGCTCAAACTGGGCCGACACTCTACAGGTGAGAAGACAATGGTCGTCAGAAGGTTTAGGTTTTGTTTCAGATGCTTCAAGAGCGCGTTCACTGCAGGTCCTCTGTGTTCTGAAGTCTTACATGTCACGCGTTTGACCTTAAGGGGGACAGCACCTCCCGGGCTCCTCAGCAGGGTAGAGGAGTGTCAACCTGAATCTGCCAGGGGAGGAGCAGCTGGATCTCAGTTCATCATCACAAAATTCAGGGCGTCACTGCTGCTCCTATAATTGGTCATAACAGTGGGTCTGGTTCTGAGAGGTCCTACGGGCCCAGCCTAGATGGAGCGTTCTGTGAAGTGTTTTTATGAGAGCTTCAGAGAAGCAGGAACCAGCATCTATGCTGACTGAACATGAGGTGATGGTTTCATAGGCGCTACCTGCTGGTTTTGGATTTCCTCAGCAACAGAGTTATTCTGGTAACCACACCCACATTCCTAATATGGTCATATAGTTTTGTTCAGCTTGAGCCAACGATTTTACACGTTTACAATATTCCAGAAAAAATGTGCGAGCAACAGGGAAACGCCCATTTTAAGAGCTCGCCACGCTAACGCCGTTCAAAATCTACAAAAAAGCAACATTTTTCCTAAGTAGCTTCCCATGATGCTCGAGGAGTTCGGAGGCGGTAGATCTGAATCACTGGGAGTTTAAATTTGTAGAAGTTATTAAAGAAGATTTTTTTAATTCAAGATGGCTGCATTTTCCTGAGGTCAAAAGTCAACAAAACTTGGTTTGTATTTGAAATTTCATGACGTTTTATTTTCTCATAATGTGGAAAAATTTGAAAATCGCCAAATTTCCCACAAATGGCCGTAGGCCCTGTGACCATCCCATAATAATTACCGAACTTCCTTTGGATATTCCTGACGCTAGTGGATTTTGAATTAATATTTTTTGCCCCATAAGTGATTTTGGCTTTAATTGATTTTTTGGATGGTGTCCCCCGCTGTGATGTCATCAGTTTTAGGAAGGGGAGGGGGGCATGCACAAAATATCACCAGGTACTATGTTTGTGCAAATTTAAGTACTCAAAGGGACAGAAAGAAAGATGAAGAGTGCAAACAAACTGGTCCTTTAGTCCAGGAACAAGATCAGGACTATCCGGTTCTTGAGACCAGGACCAGGACTATCAGGTCCTTTAGTCCAGGAACAAGACCAGGACTATTTGGACCTTTAGTCCAGGAACAAGATCAGGACTATCTGGTCCTTTAGTTCAGGAACAAGATCAGGACTATCTGGTCCTTTACTTCAGGAACAAGATCAGGACTATCTGGTCCTTTAGTCCAGGAACAAGATCAGGAATATCCGGTTCTTGAGACCAGGACCAGGACTATCAGGTCCTTTAGTCCAGGAACAAGAACAGACTATTTGGACCTTTAGTCCAGGAACAAGATCAGGACTATCTGGTCCTTTAGTTCAGGAACAAGATCAGGACTATCTGGTCCTTTAGTCCAGGAACAAGATCAGGACTATCCGGTTCTTGAGACCAGGACCAGGACTATCAGGTCCTTTAGTCCAGGAACAAGATCAGGACTATCTGGTCCTTTAGTCCAGGAACAAGATCAGGACTATCTGGTCCTTTAGTCCAGGAACAAGATCAGGACTATCCGGTTCTTGAGACCAGGACCAGGACTATCAGGTCCTTTAGTCCAGGAACAAGATCAGGACTATCTGGTCCTTTAGTCCAGGAACA